>JAMKCH010052621.1:0-125383 GCA_023653785.1 Ophioderma brevispina
TAAGTAAACTAACACCTGGTTCAAGACACATAAACTTTCACTCAATCTAAAAAAAACTAACGAATACTTTTTGGCCTCACAATAAAAAACATTAAATACTCCTTTGAAATCTCCATCGATATGACCAACATAATCAAGTTAATGCTTTTAAATTTTTAATGGAATCACTACACCAAAATTAACCTGGAAAAATCACATTGAAGAGTTAGGAAAGAAATGTTTCAAGCATATTGAATTTTATATAAAGTAAAGCACTTCTACCTGAACTGGCACTTCTTAGTAGCTAGAACCCCTGTTTCGCCTCACATCTCAATATGGTATCACTGCATGGGCTATTGCATCAACCGAAATGGAAAAACGGCACATACTGCAAAAGCGTGCACTGAGAGCAGTGAGCAACAGTGAATTACGAAGTGCAATCTAATCCTTTGTTGTTAATATAACCAACTAAAAATAATTGAGTTGTGGTCATAACCTACTATTGAACATTCATGTACAATCAGCAACAACCAGTTGCCCTCCACATTTGACAACATGTTTAGTAACAAATTTAAAATCACACTTATTCTACAAGACTGCAACAGATTTTCAAATACCTATATTAAACTTGGATTAGTGGTAAATCTAATAGCTTACATTGGGGTTAAACATGCTAACATTCATCAAATGTTAAAACTCAAAAAATACTCCATCGTGTAAATTTAATTATAAAAAGTCACTCCTTTCTAACTACAAATTAATAGAAACAGACTCTGGGCCTTGAACAGGCCTTTATTCTGCTTACTTTCCAGTACTCTTCCACTTCATTATAGTTCATGTATACAAATATTATATATCATATTGTATGTAATATGTTTATACCGCTGTATGATTGTGGATAAATAATATGTTTTATTTATGTTATGTTAATTACGTTTGTGTTGGCAGACCGCGTAATCCTCGTTTTCGTTGGTATACGTTCGTGCTCGGACCTCGTGGAGTCAGTAGGCGTGGTAGGACCACCAACTACATGAGATGAGACGAATTTGAATTCAATCACGTTCTTAGCGTCTGGATTTTGAAGGTGCGAAAATTGAATTTTCAAATGATTTTTCACCAAATTTCTTCTACGAACTCAAAGTTCGCAGAACAAATTGCTTAAAATGATGTCTCTTGCCGTATGGTAAAAATTGAAGGAATTCATCGAGCGGTTGTGGAGAATCAATCAGGCCTATATTAATGCCGATTAGGGATTTTTTTCCATAGAGCTCCACAGGAGCTCCGCAACCCTAAAATCTCACTCTACTATCGACATCGGGCGTCCACTACAGTTTGCAGGATGTGCCTTGGGCTAGACCCCCCGTTTTTTTAAACTGGCTTGTACCCAATAACCCACTTTTTATGCTGATGGCTATACCTATAGTATTCACTCGGGCATTCACAATGAACCCCTTTTTAATATCTTCAAATATTCAATGACCCCCATTTTCTTCTTTGCTGCTACCCACTTTCTTCACAAGTTTGCTACATATGGAAACATTTTTATAAGATTTTAACACCCAATTTTAAATTTTTGTGGCCTACTTGGCAATTTCAAATTTGTGTGCACTAAGCAATTTCAACTCGGAAGAGAGCACTACTATTTGAACTCAGGTTGTTTACCTCAATGCCCTCTTCAGTTTCATACTGGATGACCCAATTTGATTACATTGTGTACCAAATGAACCCCTATTTTGTGGGGGGGGGGGTTACATTTTACTTGAAAGGCCTCTACTTTTCACCTGGTCGAGGCACATTCCAGTCACTTCAGATTGGGAGTCCCCCCCCCCCGACCTACCTCAAAACATGCAGCAGATAGCCAATCAACAGTGTGTCATCTCATTGGGGTGTTTTTGCAATGTATGCCCCTTTGAAGTTTTCTTTGAGTGTTTGATGTTGGTTTTGAAATTGTGACCAGTAACTCGAGTGTTTTTGTACCGGTATTCACCAGTAGCATAACAGGCAAGGGGCATGTTCCACCCGAGTTTGCAGCAAAAGCTGAAAATCAGCTAAATCATCCTTTTTTGCCTCTTCACTCTTCCAACCAGGAAATGCTCCCTCTGCACGTGACCCCTGATTACACCCCTGGTATCCAGTACTGAACTTTTTGATGTTACCTACCCTGGTGTTTACCTAAAACAATGTTTTTGCAATTGTGTTTTTTTTTAGCCTCACTTGATCTCATCTCACCACCAGTGGTACTTGCCATGGAGAAACAAATTCAACAAGCGATTTTGGACTGTAACATACAGACGCAGTTCAAGAAGTAGGGTACTTGCGGAGATCGAACTGTCATTGCTATTCAAGATGTAAGAGATTCAGACGTTATACAAGTGGGAAAACATGGTACTCCCCCCCCAAGATTGTGCAGCACCTTGCACATGTGTAGCAAACACAGCTAGCTTTTGACATCGTGGCCTTGATGACAATAGATAAATGTGGGGCCTGAGGCTTGGACTCACAATCTATGTGGGGGTGTAGTAATGATACTTATGACTAGCTGATTGATAACTCATTTTTGAATGGATGTGCACTTCCTTGTGAAACGTTTATTAAAGCTAGTTGACTTCACAGATTCATTCTTCTCACCATCAGAGCGATTTACTCGGCATTGTGATAACCAAAAGATGACACAATCCTAAAGCTATTGGGGGGGGGGGGTACAATGTAACTGAACGACTCAAAGCCATCAATGGTTTTTCAGTATCCTTAACACAACTATCATGGATTATCATGGATAAGAGAGCCGAATGGGAAGTAGCAATGAATCACAAGCTATACAACAGACCTTGTCACAGTGGCGTAACGGGCCTACCCGCTCTCAGGGCAATTTCCGGTCCTTGGGAATTTTCCCTATCATGGGGGGTCAAAATGCCAATTTTTCCAGGTTCGAGGGCTAAAAAACGGCTGATTTGCATGATTTTTGCAATTTTTTTTCCCGGCCAAAGTCGTCAGGGGGGTGGGGGCAACCTGCCCCCCCGCCTGTTATACGTCACTGATTGTTCAGGACAGAGACTTGGCTGATTCAACCATAGACAATGTTGTCTAATTCCTAAACCAGAGGTTAGTTTGGCGTTTATAAAGACAGTCAAACAAAAGGCATGGTTGTGTATTTTTGTGCATATAAGGCGATCTCCAGTTATACCAGATGCACTGATCTTCAAAAACAGTGAAATTATTTGATGTCAATGGATTTTGAAATTTGAAAAAATTTGAAATAAGCCTAGTGCATTACAATGATGCTACAATGGGCACTGTCATATATGAATGCAAGCTGAAATACACCTGGGCACAAAGTATCTCGCATGTTTTTTCGATCAGTAATTGTGCCGAAGTCAAACCATTTTGAAAGTTTTCGAAATATAATTTTGTTACCTATGTTTGCTCTTTCATTAACACCTCGCTTGTACAAACTGTGCAAAATTGCTGAGATCGAATGCCAGAAAGACGCAAACCCTCAAAACCAAAGTTTGCAGTTTTTGGATTTTTCAATGGTCATTGCAGTGTATGGGACACGAAAACGTGTACCACAATCAATATTGCAAGGAGGCTTTCTCTCTCCTTCAGTCGAAAACGCTTTGTGTAAAATCAATACCACACGTATTATTGTGTTGTACCACACCGTACCATTGAAAATCCAAAAACTGCAACTTTTAGTGATTGGGGGTTTGCGTCTTCGGGCGCTCTATTCAGCCATTGGCACGCTTTTTTACAAGCGAAGTGGGTTAAGGAAAGCGCAAGACCTAGGCAACCAAATTTATATTGTGAAAAATTCAAATGGCTGACTTAATTGCACAATACTTATCAGAAAACACCGAGATACTTTTTTGTCCAGGTGTACCTAATTGAAGGTGACCTTAACCAACCCAACATCAACAGGGCTAATTCATCATCCATTTCCAATTCTTCACATCAAAGAAAGGGCCGACGTATTTTTCAAGTTGGACAAGATTATGAAATTGGAACACTTTAACGCAATACCCAATGAAATGTGACCACGACTATATGGCCCTGGGAGAAAACAGCAGTGTGCAAAAGCAAAGTGGGACTGCTTTGAATCAAGATTAAGGAAGTCATGAATAAACAATCCCTCCAAATGAAGCTAAATGACCACAATGTTTGAAAAGACACGAGACAATGTTCCACACAGCCCCTGCAAATCTGTTAGTGTCTTACGAATAGTTGTACTAGTGTTGGAATTCTTGAAAATTCCCTTGGTTTGATGGTTTCGCCCCGATCCCAAAAACTTGGCAGGTTTGTGATGCTGTGGTCGTGTTTTTTAAGTAATTCCAGTAAAATATTTTTAAATGAGTCCAATGCTGCATGGTAATATGTTTTGCCGTCCAATGTATTTGTTGTTTATCAAATATGGAATTTTAGATCCTTTATAACATGTAGATTCACACTTCTCATTGCAATGAAATAATGTATTATATGAAAGTAACCATAGAGTTAGGCATTCTGAATGATCAGTATCACAAAACAATGCCTTCCATTTCTGCTTCAGTAGATCCGGATCTGTATGCATAGCATAGCATCAAAAAAAAAGTAGATTCAGATTACGAATGCGACTTTACTGTTCGAATCTCTGCAACACCTCTATTTGATTTAATCATTGTAATTTTTTTTTTTTTTAAATAATTGATCAATTATTCAATTAATCAATCAACTTTATTGAAAATCACCTCACACATAGTCAAAAGACAAGAACATAAAACAATCTTAAAGAAAGATAAAAAGCTCAGAATTATGAATACATCAATGTAAGCATCAGACATAAAATGAACCACAAAGCTCAAAAGTCTGATGAAATTAACTATCAAATTAACTAAGGTACACATGTTATTACTCTAAATAGACCTATATTTGCTTCAGTAGCATCATACTTACATAAAGTACCATTTTTGGACCTTTTTACACAGTAAAGTATAGGCAAGGTGGCAACCATCCCCCCTACCTCCGACTTTGACGGGACGTCCTGACCCCCATGAGGTGGTACCTCCAATTTTTTTCGTTAAATGACCGCAAGGATGAACTTACAAATAAAAGCCTTATCGTAATTCCGTTTGCGTTTTGTGCGACATGGATCCATCCGTTGGGGGGTCACCCGCCCCCCCTGGTTGGACGAGGGTTAAGTCAACTATGAAAAAAACATTTAAAGCCCCACACGTCTACGATAGCTCACCCAGGATCAACTGCTCTGGCCTTTTAACGGGTGTTTCCATAAGTGACACCCTTTCTTTCTGACATGGCTGGTCTCATGGTAGCGGGGAGCTTGCCTTTCGATCCAAGGGTCCCGGTTCAAATCTCGGTGGGGCTACTTGCTGGAGTTATTGTAGGGTACTCAATTCTGGATTTAATTTGATTAAACTGTATTGGTTAACTCAGAATTACACTCTCTTCATGGTTCCTTTGCTATGGGCAAAGGACCATGCAAGCTCTCACTTCCCATTCCGGTTTGTATTTTGTTTGGATGTTGCAACATGCCTGGTTTTAGGCATAGTAATAGTACATGTATGTAAAATAATATATTATTTTGATTAGTTTGTTTGTAATTTTAGCCTACGGGCTACGATTCGGGATTAAAATAAACCAGTTATTATTATTATTACCTTATGATTCGGAAACGCTCTAACGGAATAACCACACGGTTTATGTGGTTTTTTCGTTAAGGGTTTCCGAATTCATTAAGGTGTCAGAAAGAGGGTGTCACCGATGGAAACACCCCCTTTTAACACTGAAATTTTCCACCACTTTATAGAGTTATACTGTTGCCAGTCACAAAATTTCCCACCACTGTGACACTGATTAGGTCAGTGCATTGGGCCATTTGTTTATGCTCCAATCTTACTAATAGCATTACTTTCTGTTTGAATTTCATTGCAGAGGAACATACCCATTGGTAACATGAAAGTTCATTGAAATCTATCAACACTTCAGTGATTTGCAATGGATGCAGGAACTTACTGAATATCCCTCGAAATGGATTAACAAATAACATGCAAACATGATTGTCAGTGAATCACCATTAGTGTTTTTTTTGTTTTATTCCAGTTCATACAAACTTGCTATTTTGGGAAACCGATCTATTCATTCATTTATTCATTATTTTTTTCATCCAAAGATACTTAATGCAAATTATATACAAGTTAATCGGTAAATACGAGCTAATATTGTGGGAAAATAACTGAAAAGACTAACAGCACTTGTTGATTCAACCGTTATTGTAGTACTTTTTTTTTTCCCATCAATTGGAATTCAATATTTTCAAAAACCTGAGCTAGCACTAAATAATGCGGTGCTTAAGCGGTTGGAATAGTTTTTTATGGACAAACACAGCATTATCCGGCCACCTCCGTAGCGGGGACAAACCGTACTAGTACTACTAACAGTTGCATGCAAACCTCATTTCACCATTACTGCTATTCCACTTTAAACATTTAATAAAAAATTGCTATTTAAGTAGTTTCGTATACATAAACTTATCAAATCTAACACGCAAACATTTGTTATGCAATACACGTAATATAGTACGTACCTTTTCCTTCATCAATTATAAATTCCCATAATATTTACAAAGAGTTGACTTAGCACTCTTTCAATAATGTTGTTGCTTAAAGAGGAACTACCCATCCTCATCTTCAAATCCACCACTCATCCTACAACCTGAGATTTTTATATCAATTAAAAGCCTTTATTTTTCCCATCTCATCCGCAAAATAATTTCGACAGACTTGTGGTTACCAGAAATTCCTACTTACGTAATTGATACTATATATTGAATTAATCTCATATAAAAGAGCAATGTCGGATTCAAATGAAATTTGGATATTAATGCATATTGGCATGAATCAACTTTGCTATGTTGCAACCTGGAGTGGCACCTTTAGCATGTCCAAATAGTTTATTATCTACAAAAATACTAACATATCCAACTTGCTCACCTCTACAATTAACGGTGCAATAAGAGATTTCATGACATCCATTATTGTGTCATATGTAGTGATTTAGATTAGAATAGACACTCAATCTATTACTTGTGTTTCACTACAGAATGCAAAAGTGAAAAGAATTTTGATTTTGATTTGCTTACATTTCACTATAAAACAGACTGGATTCATATTTCCTAAACGTTATAAGGATCTCCCGAAAAGGTAGTAGACCCTTTATAATCATCACAGTTCTATTTGCACCATCATTTTTGGAGTTGGTGTTTTACAACGCTACTTTATCATGCATGCAAGTTGTTTTTATCCCCCAAATACACTTGTATCGAGAACTGAGAAAGGTAGGAGAAACTTCAGGGGCATTAATAATGTAGAAAAACAAATATTTAAAGCATATCTCTTCTTTCAATTACCATTTCTGAGACTCAATGAATGGGAGTATAAGAGTAATACCAAGCTGCACTTAGTGAGGCTAAAAAGACATTTGTCTACAAAGAGGCTACATGCATGAGGCAGCCCTTTATAAAGTACCCAAATACCTATTAGCTTATGCCAATGTAGAGCAATTAGTGGCTAAGACTGCACTATATAACAGGTTTCTCACACGAGATCTGTAGAAACACAATGGCCTCTGCTTAATGATAAAGCATGGGCCCAGATAAGTTACTTGAATTTACAGCGCTATTTATATCATGAGCAGCCCGAGCAGGTTACCTCTATGTGGTATTGTATGCTTGTACAAGGAGGTTTCTATTTTTGGCAGTTTCATTTAGTGTTCATACCCAGGGAACATCAACATTATGTAAAATTTGACTCGGTTGCTCACTGGCAGTAGGAACAGTGGTAAAATCCCGCAAAATTGGCGTTTTTTTACAACTTCAATTTACAAACGCTTGAGAACGCCAGTTCTGTTTGTTTCCTAGAACGTAGCATTTTAAACATTTATTAATTTTCTTACATATATAATTCATTGCTCTTAAATTGAGATAGTAGTGCGTTTTTCGTTTATAAATTTACGTTTTAAGCTCCTGCGAAATACCGTAAAAAAAAAACGCGGTTTTTTTGCCCTTCAATCTAACACCACTTGAGAAAGCAACTCTGTTGGATTTCTATAATTCGCATTTTAACTTTATTTTTTAATTATTTTTTCCTATGCTATATAGATTCAATGACTATTAAATTGTAGATAATTGTGCGTTTTTCGTTTTAAGATTAACGTTTAGTATTCCGTACATCCAAAACCCTGCAAAAATACCGTCCAAAAAAGCCGTTTTTTGCACGTCAATCTACAACCACTTGAAGACGCAAGTTCTGATGGATTTCCTAGAATGAAGCATTTAAACTTTATTTATTAGTTTTCTATACATATATAATTTAATTACTATTATTGAGATAATAGTGCGTTTTTTTTTTTTTTCGTTTTAAATCAGACGTTTAAGCTTTCCGTATGTAAAAACCCTGCGATACTTTCAAGTATCCCTTTTTTTACATCTCTTCATGTAGGAACTACTAGAGAATGCAAAGTTCTTTTGCATTTCTAGACTTAGCATTTTTAAACCTTTATTAATTTTCTATACATATATTACTCAATCCACTGTTACTTGCAGGTGGCCATGGCGTTTTTGGGGGGACTTGCTAGCCAATATCCTTTACCAAAACTCTCCTGAGCGTTATACAGAAATGACACATTTTAAAAGGATTTACTATTAGTAAGCGGGGCAAAAGGGGGGTGAAATTCATTCAAAGGGATTACTGTACTTTATCGCGGGGTAAAACAAGATCCATAAAAAAGCATTATAAGGGTTACCGATGTTTTTATTGGCACTATTATCAACTAAAATAATTGCTATGGATAATAATAATTCATTGCGTGTTCTCTGTTGGACTTAATATTTACTTTTTATATATTTAACCTTGATACCTGAACAGAAATTACTTGAAGAAATACTTGGACTGAGTTATGGAAATGGCTGCCTTGGGTTCTCATTCAATATTTTGTCGGTCATACAATTTATTGACAGTAAAATTTTAACATATTTTACAAATGAAGTTTTCGTAATCAACCCAGTTTGTTAGCGTCAATCACTAGATCGCCTGTAGAGAGTACCATATTTTGCTGGTTGCAATTTGTTCTTATTTATTTCATCCCCCTCAACATCCGTAAGCATAGGCACTTCAAGGATAAGTTATAAATTGAATCCCCAATCTGTCTATACCGCGAACTAAGTGTTTTTTATAAAAGTTTCAACGCGTTGTATAATATCCTACCCACCCTCAACCCTCCTCCCCCCCCAATCGGGGGAGGGGGAATAAAAGCGATTCGAACATGCCTTGACAGATATGCAAATATATATCATACACATGTAAATCTCACAAACCTGGATGTAATTTCAGAATTGGTCTTTTAATCACTAATCTGGATCATTTAATCATTAAAATTATTCCATAATTTTGACATATTAATCTAAGGCAGTGTTTTCCACCCCTACCATCACACAACACTCCCACCCACCAACACCCACCCACCCCATACATGAATATTGATAGGTATGTAAATAAATAGAGCAAATGCGCTTTATGCAGCAAAACTTTTCATAATGCTGCAAAAATGAGGCCTCCCCCCCAGAATCTACAACCACTCCACATAAATGCATATCTTTGCAAAGCGCATTGTTTTCTTGGGAAAGGATAATATAATATTAACAATAATAATAATATCAGCTTTTATAGCGCTTTATCGCCGTAAACATCATTAAACCACTGTTTCCTATTATGCTGCTGTCAGGAATCGTCATAATCATTGCACTTCATCTAGGTGGCAGGTGGCCAAGCACACATCCGATATCAGCAGTAATATTCCCAAGATTTCACTTAAATACCCGGGGGGGCCACTTACATACATTCCCGTGTTGTCATCCTCAAGCAGGACTTTTCAGATCTGACCCTAAACGCGGATATCTTTCCTATCTTTCTTCATTCAAGAACTACCCCCTTATCACGGATACAACCCTTAAAGCATACCCTTAAAGCGGCCTAGCAATGTCAACAAATCTTGATTCCTAATCAATTGCTCTGCCCTGCACTGAATCGGGTCCTTGTTCCTTTAACGCGCGTAGCGCGAAATTTGGCTAATATCAATGAGTTAACAAAGGATTTTTGTCTACCTAAGTAAGTGTTATTGTCGCATTTATATTTTTCGGTAAGGAGGGGCCGGATCGCCATTGCTACCCTACGCTGACTTGACTGAGTGGCGAAAATTATAACCCTTTTTGGGTCATTTTGCTTGGTTTTGTTACCCTTTTCGCGGTCCGTACGGTCCGCGCCGCCGCGGTGGTTGAAAAACCCTAACCCTTTCCCAGCGTTTTTTCCCTGCTCGCGGATGACAACCGTTTAGGTTTTTGTGTTTTGAGTGGGCCCCCCCCGGCTTAAATATCTTGAAAGGCTGTAGAGACATGTGTTTTGACAGGTTTATAGCAATTTACCCCCCCACAATTGACAAGGTTTAAAAGGCAATTTTGACCAATTTGGACCTTTGACCCAGGCACATGACCCATCTCCGAACTCATCTGCCGCCTACTTAAGCGATATATATGGTGCAAAAGATGGACACACCATCCTGGGCTAAGATCAAAAGCATATCGGTTGACAAGGTTTAATTTAACCCTATTTTTAGCATAGTTTTGACTCATTTGAAACCCATGACCCACGTTCGGATCCACCCAGCGCGTATTCAAGAATACATCATATGCAAAGATGGACATCCACACTTGCTGAGTTCCAAAGAATATCGCGGGGACACAACACACACAAACGCACACACCCGGACGGGAGAATTTCTATAGTCCCCCTTCGCCAACAACGTTGGCGGGGGACCCAAATGTACCGCGCCACCCAATATCTACATAATTATGAATTTTATGCAAATGAATTCAATTGACATAAAGGCTCATAATAATTTGAACATTACCTGCTTTTTAGATGTACCACCTTTAAATCTTCCTGCAGGTGTGTGCTGTCTGTCTGACCCGCGTTTTATTTTCTTCGGAGACCGAGGGTTTGCACGTTCCTGACACTTGGTGGGTGCCCCTTGACCTTCCAAAGACCAAGTTTGTATTGGTTATGGATCAAAGGTCTCAGGTCATTCACGGCAAGGGAGGTCAAATGGGGTAAACATTGTGTATGGACTTGAAACTTAGAGGTGGGTCTACTGTTGATGGCCGAAAAGTTTAGGGTCGCAACAAAGGTGCATCAGGGGTCATTCAGGTCAAGTGAGGTCAATGGTAACGTTGGTGTATCGGAGATCAAGGGTTGTACGTTCCTGAAACTTGGTAGGTTTGGGTGCCCCTTGACCGTCCGAAGACCGAGTTTGTATTGGTTAGTGGATCACGGTCACCACCGGGGTCATTCAAGGTCAAAGGAGGACAATGGGTGTAAACTTTGGTGTATCCATGACGACCTTGGGGTGGGTGGGTGGGGTCGTTGTTTGATATCCAACATTTTTTAAGGTTACGAAAAGGTCATCAGAGCCATCAGGTCAAAGGAGGTCATATGGGTTAAACGTTGGTGTCTCGGAGACCGATGGTTGCACGTTCCTGACCTTGGTGGGTGGGTGCCCCTTCGACCGTCCAAGACCGAGTTTGTATTGGTTGTGGAATCAAAGGTCATTCAAGGTCAAAGGAGGTCAAATTGTGTACACTTTGGTGTATCCACACGAAACTTGGTGGGCGAGGTCGATTGTTGATGCTGAACATTAAGGTCACAACCAGGTTCTCAGGGTTCATTCAAGGTCAAAGAGGTCAATGGGGTAATTTGGTGTATGGACATGAAACTTGGGAGGTGGGTGGAATTGTTGATCCAAAAATTAAAGGTCACACAAGACAAATAGGGTCATTCAGGTCAAAGAAGGTCAATGGGGTTAACACTGGTGTATGGACATGCAACTTGGAGGTGGGGTCGATATTGATGCAAACAATTTTAAAGGTCACAACAAGGTCATCAGGGGTTCATTCAAGGTCACAAAGGAACATGAAACCACCAGAGGTCATTCAACCAGTGATCGCAAAACCCAGGTGCTCTCAAAACCCATGGACAGTCTAGTATATATTATTCTTATCGTTATACTGTTCACAACTCTTTAAAACCAAATATAGTGTAACTTGGTACTGTACAAAAGTGAGTTACCGCAGCACATATATGACTCGAGTTGCACTAAATAATGAGTGAGAATTAAATGAAATGTGTTTATTACCTCCCTGCATGCTCAAAAATCCAATTATATACAACATCTTTGACCACACATGATAACACTCACCGACTTTTTTGGTATTATAACAGGTGGATTTCTCGAAATGGCATTAACAAATTGAGATGCTTACAGTCGTATAAAGCATACCACACTTCCCCCTCCACCCAATGGGCCCATACATCCATATTTTAAATGAGACCCGCGCAAGTATTTTTGTGTTCATTACTTAGCGAGTGAAAACAACTGTGCCACATGCTATCGTTCTTACTCATTCTCTTTCCTTAAGCCCACTGACTTTAGTCCATCTAGATGACCCCTCGTTTCCCCTGACATGAGCCACCGGACTGTACGGATGGACACAGGGAGGAACGAGGTCCTTCTAGATGACTAAATTGATTTGGAATGCTGAATCTTTTTAGAGGCATGCTTTCTTCTCAAAAATTTTCCTTCCATTGATTGGTTTTTGCATATTAGTGCAAAAACCTGGTCGATCAGACTATATGGAACATGGGGGAAATGCAACCCGATCCAATAAACGCATGACGGCCACAGTTTATGTGCGTATGCTCATGCAGCAACATAGATGACATGCACTGAAGGACGATGGCAAAGGTGTGAACGAAATCCGGTTATGCTCTGGACTATTTGAATAATATATATACGATTCAATTATTCTTTTAATTCTATGTGTATGTTTTCAGATTATCACTTTTTGAGGAGTCCCGTGTTGAAAATAGCGGATCCTAAACATGATACTCATAAATCGAGATTTAACGCCCACTTTATTGGTCTCTCAGCTATGAGTTTTAAATATTGGGCTTGACTCGTCTCCCCAATATTTTTTGCAACTCATTACTCACCAATTTGTGCTTAATCGATCCAATTTTATACAAAAGTAGATGTTGTATAATAACCTTAATGGGCAGAATTTTCCTGAAACAGTGTAACCAATTTCAAGGGCCCAAAAGTACTAGAAAGAGCACATGCACATCATTATCATAGTTTTGGGTACCAACATAATTGGTTTGCACATCAAATTATTTGGAATGCCCTTATCATAGTTTATGAAGATATGCCAGCATTTGTGTTAGCTGCACTTAGCGTGAGAACAACAACCGGCTGCTACTACCAATCTGTCACTCGAGCTCCAAATATCTTTCCATAAGCAAAAGTGACAGGGATAATGTGATTTTTGCAACAAAAATGAATGGGAATGTCAAATCTTTATAGGTATGATTCTTGGCATCTATGGGTTTTTGCAGAAATTATTGCAGAAAACTAGCCAACTCAGACAATGGAACATTGAAGAAATGTAGCAATGATAACATAAATTGGTGATGACAGATATGTGTTTAAATGCACAACATGTTCCTTATGAAAGATATGCTTGGGTTGCTTTGTACAACAACAACGAGATGCACGGGTGGAGAGAAATCATTTATGGAGTTGGACTATTCAATACTCACAACCTTCAATCTTCCTTTTTATTTCTATGGTACCCAACCACATGGGTACCACACCCACGAAGTTGGGTATTCATTCCCTATATGTAACATGCAACGCAGTACACAACTACACTGCACCCATACAGGGAGTACACTTTGAAAGGTGATTCAAACCATTTTCCTGTAATTCTATCAATTTAAAGTCTGACTCAGAGATTTCAAAATAATATTTTTTATGTATAATGAAAATAGTCCAATAGAATTAAAGTTATACCTCAAAAATGCACAATTCCGAATTTGAGATTAATCGGATTTTTCGTCTTTGATGCAGTAAACATTTATGTATAGTATTAGTCCATAGGATACTGTGTATAAGAAAAATTCCGGATTCAGGAATTGTTAAAAAGTTGTTGATTTTCATATGAAGGAATTCGATTTAAGCTTATGCAATTCACACAGTGATTAGTATATGGACAAGCATTAGTACATGCAAAAAAACACGATTTTTGTGGAATGAGGGCCGCCACCTCCTCTGAAATTCTGAGTCGGCACCTTTTTAAAAGAGACATGACAATGATTGAAAATTAGTGCACCCTCAACGATTTTTTTCATTAATTGAATATTTTTTCATGGTTGTAAAACTTTTATTAATTAGCCCTCACTGAAATGATGAAGACCAATCAGAACAAAATAAAACATCATGCCATGATGGACCCTATATGAGCCAGAGTACGTATATAATCAGAAGGTTATCGCCGAGTATCTAAGGTCCTTACAAGTATCTGTAGGCAGTAACTCATCTATAAGTGACATCCATGCATACATATCAGTCAGCTGGAACTTTAGAGTAGACTGCATGATAGGGTACTGCTAAGACAATGCAGTTAAACAATTTAGTGGTCTGAACTTTAACACATTAAATATATCAACTTATTTTTAGGTGTGCACCCAGCAAAGTTGGAGTGCAAAGGAAGTAGCCAATGTAACATTGTTTTAAATAAGCTACCCACTTGTATGCACATACAAAACTACATTGTCACATTTGCTAGGTTCATACATTTTTACTTGCCAATGGTGTGTTTTTGGCCAACAACTTGGCTAATTGAAACCATTCAATACAACAGACCACACTCCTAGGAGGTTGTCTGCAATTTTAGTGTACCAAAATAACCCAGCCAGCAATGGACCAATGTGTAAGTGAAAAAAGAAGAAATTTATCTAGGGTATTTATTGACACTCTTTTTGATCAAAAAATTTATATTTGACATTTTCATTAGACAAGTCACTTCATTTCTTTCGATTTGTAAAGATTCATCATTAGTGGGTCATTGAGATACAAAACAACAATTCATTCATATTTCCATGCCAAGCTAAATAACAGAATGATTTACAACCAAAATAGCAATTATAAATATGTTCAGAGAATGGTTGACATGAGTGGAACCAACCAAGAGGACCAAAAGGGACCAGAAAGTGGGTGCCTCCTTACCCAAACAAACAAGGTGAACTCGTATTTCGCGATGCGTAAAATATGTCCCGCCCGAATGTCGCGATCACAAACATGCGAATAAATGCAATAAACAGCCCACCCCCTCCCCCACACTCCGCACACACCACACCCCATCCCCAACAAAGATAATATCAATAACAAACAAAAGAAATAAAAAAAAAGAAAAAAACAAACAAAAAAAAAACAAGAAAACAAAAAAAAAAAGAAATGAAAAAAAAAAAGAAATCAAAAAAACAAAAAAAAACAGCAAAAAAAACAGAGGAAAGAAATAAAAACAAAAAAAAAAGAAGGAACAACACAGCAAAAAAACAAAAAAAAAACGCAAAACAAAACAAAAAAAAAACTACCAATACCAGGGAAAAAGCACCAGACTCCCTTCAACAACAACACCGCAAAACACACGCACGACTAATCAAAAAACCCCGAAAACACCACCGCCACCTCTCCCAATCCACCATCACCCCCTCCCCAAAACTCCACCCCCTACCCCAACCACCCCCTACCCAACACCTGCAAAACCCCACCCCTCCCCAACACACGCAACACAAACAACCCCCCCCAAACCCTGCCAAACCCCACCCCTCCCCAACCACCCGCAAAACCTAACCCCCTCCCCAACAACCCCGATGGCATAGTTTAGTCTCAGGTAGCGAAGGATTTGCCTATCCGAAGTACCGTTTCAGAGATACAACATAAACATTATTTAAATAGTCATTTGCATACCTAAGCCGTTGGCCGCATAGTCAACATACTTGGCAAATTGCAAAGATTGTGCGCCCATGATTAGACTTTCAAGCAGCACGGAATTTTGAGTATCCAATGTACAGTTGTCAAAAATATAGCCATTACGGGTCTGAGTTTTGCATATTCAATTAGATCATTGCATACTCAATTTGCCAAAATACGCTCAAAATTAATCAGGTCGAGAACTCTTCAGGCCCGCTTCCTTCCACCAAGGGGTTACCATCCAATTATACGCCTTAGGAAACTCAGAAAACTTGTACACATGCCCTTGCAGGAAAATTTTATAAATTATACAAATGAGATACTCTTAAAGACAACTATCAGGTGATTTGCTAAATCAGCAAATCGAAAAAAAAATCATCAAAAATCAGATTTCTGCATGTAATGTAAACAAGTACAGGTATCCTAACCATACCTGCAAATGATAAGACCAGAAGCAACCTAATAAGGCAGAATCGGAGATTTTAGTCATTCTGTACCGAACGGACACTTACTACACACGTAATTGAATGGAGAAGCGATCTTGGAACACTGCCGTTTTTTCCTTTTTCGTCAATTCTACAGCTGGAAAAGGTAACTTATGAGAATTCTACAGACTTAGCCTCACTGTGAAGCTATTCCTGCAAATTCAATATTTTTTTCAAATCACTGATGTGTCTTTTAATACCATATTTTACGCCAAAATCTATCAGTTCGAGAAATCATTTCAACACGCTTCCTGCCACCAAGTTACAACATTGTTGTGGCCTTACGGAACTACAGATAAATGTTTATACACATGGGTTAACATTTTTTTATTCAGGACGGAGGCACGGAAGCCTGATCATTTTATAGTCCCAGTTCCGAACTTGTTCGGGCTGGGGGCTGGCCGGGGACAATAAACAAACACAACAGAGATCCAAGTACTTGCATAATGATGCCATTTGAATGTCAAGATACAATTAAATATCGTGAAAAATCACAATTGTAAAGGTTCATTACTCATAAATAAACATATTGGCCCGTATTCCAGAAAACTTGTTTAGCTAAACGAAATTTTAGCTAAAATCGCCGTAATTTAAAATTGCATTTAAGCAAAACGCGTTTTAAATATTTTTAACATTTGCTTACTTAAACGGAAACTTTAAACACAAGTAACATCGGTGTTATATAAAAGCGCTACTGGAGTGTTTTAAAAGGCCATTGTGTTTTATGGTTGATGCGCACAAAGGGTCATCATGGCTTCCGTTAGCGTTTAAGGTTGTTACCCGAAATGGGGAGGGAAGGATATGCCCATGGTGTTGGGCCACTGGACTGTGCAATGAGCCGTGACGAACACACACACATAAACACGTTTAACTAGATCCGTACCTAGTTAAATTTGGATGCATTTTTGGCGAAGTGAAAATTATGTGTAACGTTAAACTACTTCGGGAATTGGTTTACTTAAGCGCTACGTTATCTCCATAAAAGTTCGCTTAGCTTAAATCGCGATAAACACCTTTTGGGAATACGGGCATTTGGTTTAAATTAAATTTAAGTGACTTAACAGTTGAGCTTTTTTCCAGATCAGCTGTTAGCCAATTCCAAACTTGGACCATTGACCTAATGCTTTTAGATGATATGATTGTTTGTTTCTTTTACTAAGTTAATAAACGTGGAGGTTTTCGTAGTTGTGAAGTTGAATATTTACAATTTTTATGAAAACCATATTTGGAAAGATCAGCCGTTAATTAAAATGCTTAAATAAAGGGACGTATCTCAAACGATGTTTAAACTAAATGGTGTTAGGCCTAAAAAACTGTGGTTAGCTAACGCTACAGTTTAAAAACTGCAGGTTAAATTATTTTAACAAAGTTTAGCTAACAACGGTATTTAAACGCCGTAAATTTCATCCACTGACTGTGACTTATCTTCGCCTATAATATACTGTGCGCGTGACCAATTTACGTCAGATAATGCCTTCCGTAGTTGTAAATGATATGCAGGAAGCCCACGGGTAAATTTCAAGAATGTCGAGTTATGTAAAGAGCTTTAGAATTTGTTCAGAGATGGAGACCAAACCCCCCGTCGCCCCCCCGGCCGATTTAAAACTGTTGTATGTCCCCTGTGTCCTCTTGTATTATCAATACCATAACGATACGCATGAGCATAAAAATATGAAGCAAGGGAAAATCGACGAGAAGAAATCCCCTGAGGAGTCGGAAAAGAAAGATAAGAGAAATACGGAGACAACTGGTCTAACCCCGAGTATCAATATAGCTGAAAATATCAGACATTTGATGAAAGCGTGGAGTAAACATACCTTAAACTACACCAGAAGTCTAAGTTTAAGGGGCTGTTAGTCAGGAACTTAGTCAAATGGCCAGTTTTTTGGTTTTTTCATGTTTATGGGCATTTTAACATTGTTTTTTCTTTCCATATATTTTAAACAGAATCTATATATATTTTATTTCTTTCCTTCCTCATTTTGTTCATTTTACTTTTAACTATGTTACGCTTTTTGGGGGACAAAAACACTCACTAGGCTGAAACTGCAAAAGGGCGGGTACTTTCGCGTATTACGCAATACCGTCTGTGCTATTCTGCGCGCGCGATGTAATGAGTGCATCAGAACGCCTTGATGCAATCGATTCGATATGACGCATCCCCATGGTAACTTGTATGCAATTGTTAAATGGTTGCCCACGTGAGATGCTTTTGCAAACAGAATTGGGATTTTTAATTTCACGATTTGAGCCATAATGTGTTGAATTTTGATCAAAGTCCAGATGAAGTAATTCTTGACCTGTTTGCAAGAAGCATGATGAAGAATAAGAGATGAATGCTTTGTTTTGGAATAAGGCTATCTTTTGTATCTAAACGGGAAATATTAGGACAAAATGGCGATTTTCTGTGTGTTTCAATTTCGCGATAATTCGTGATTTTTTCGGTTCCCAGTTTACACTACTCGATCATTCAGCAATCAGGTAAGAAAATGAAATGCTCATAATAGAGCAGATCAAGCTAGGTCGGTATTTTTTAGTTTTCCATTTTTGGTTAAAAATCGGTGATTTAGTCAACCTTTGAACAATCTTGGCTTTGTTCCAACTGAGAAACAACACAGATTTTGGCCTTTTTGGCAAATAATTTGATAAAGAGTGCAGAATTGAAAAAAGGGAACTACCGACCCTAGAACTACATGTATGACTCGGGAAAACAAAAACGAACAAGCACATTTTTATAACATTTCATATTCTTTTATAGGGAACCTAAAAAAATGAGTAAAACTCACCATTTTTTTGATTTTCCTTTTCTCAAAAAATACGTATTTTGGGGAAAATATTATCATATTTGATCTCGCTTAGTCTTCTCCTTCTCAAATCTGGATACTTATTTTGGAACAACAATTAAGAAGATGGCAAAAAACAGTTCCGCCTTTTGACTTCCCTGACTTAACAGCCCCCCTTAACAACGTTTTAGACATGATTAACAATGTTCGGGACACTAAAAATTTAATAGCGTTTAAGTTACCATGCTTTGGAGAATTGGCGTTTATTTTAGCGAGCGTTTAAATTGGGCCGATTTAAAAAAACCAGTGGATTAGCGTTAAACATCGTTTGAGAAGACGGGCCAAAACTAGCAAGATTATATTTATGAACACAATCATAATTTTAGTGTCTTTATTTCTTGAAACAGTGTCCAAAATTAGCTCTAAAATGGAAACTGACATTGAACTGTTTCTTAACGGCTCTTTTTTTTAATTTGAATAATTTAGTATCCAGTATATCCTAGCGAGTAATCCCCCATGCACGAATCACATAGAAAAATAGGCATAAATTGAGCCCATAAAATACAATAAGAATACAATTTGTGGAACAAAGTGTTTCAACTTACTTAGAATAACAATATTTCTTGAAATACTGTTAGCCATTGCTTCACTATTGATAATTAAATACCGGTTTTTCCGTCAATTATAATACCCAGAAATTTTGTCTGTTCACTTCTGGAAAGATTACTACAATTGAGAATATATTTGTATTACTCCTTAAATCTAAATATGTCCTTTGCATTTTGCCCATAATCATGAATTGATTTTGTCAACATTTTGATAGCTTATTAGCTTGACACCATTTGTAACTCCGTCATTTTTGTTGACAATGATATTTTATTGGCGAAGTCTTGATGGGAATACAGAATTGTTGGTATCATCCGCAAAGACAAAATTTAGAATAGACGATGTATTAATAATATCATTTATATGTAATCTAAATAGCAAAGGGACCACAAATTGACCCCTTCAGAACACTATACAGGGTTTCAATTCCGGGAATTTATTTACATGAATTTGTCTTGGAACGTATTGTGTCCTGTTACTGAGATATTTTTTAAAACCATTCCAACACACGATGCCCCTAAACCCATAATGTTCTAAGTTATACAGTAATGATTACCATGGTTTCAAAAGATATTCAATGTTTGGATAGATCTAATAAAATCAATAACCAAGTTTTTCTGTTTCTTTTTTCTTCAACGCTTTGTGAATTCTATCGAACCAAAGTCTACAATTGCCATCTGTGTAGAATGGTTTGGTCTAAAGCCAACATTGTTCATTGATAATAATTTTGTATTTATCAATAAGGATGAACATCTGTTAAAAATGAGCTGCTCAAGAATTTTAGAAAAAGGTCAAATTTGTATTAGGTCGATATTAGAATAATCTCAGTATTGGTCAGAAGAAGGAAAATTGTATATCGGTCGAGTATGCGGTACACCCTTGTATTTTTGAAATGTCGTGATTGTACAAACAACTTTTGTAATTGGATTGATTGAATACATTCATAAGTGGTACACTATTTCTTTTGCTCTTGCCTAACTCAAGTTGCCTGTTTGCTTGGTCATGTTCCAAGAATTTGTATTCTTCTGTCCGAGTTAAGATTCTGGTGCTCAGACCAATCCATTTATGACACATAAACACTCTTTTTTTAAATGAGTGTTTGAACGTTGTCCTACTCATCATGTTGAAAACCTCCTTGATCACTTTACGAAGTGACTGTGCAAAAAAAACCGATTGGCATCAAAGAAGGAAGGAATACCTTCCTGTCCGATGTTCCCAAACATCTTGCAAGGCCAGGATGGGCCAATTGCTGTAACACTAATCCTTCAAATTCAACTGAGTGAAATCCCAGCCACTCAAGGTTTACATGAATAAATGTCCTAAAGAATATCCTGCACACCTAAAACACCAATGGACTCATTCCCACCAAGATTAAGTGTCTTTAACTGAGGCAGATTGTTTAAATGACTGAGCAAGTGCACCGTGGCACCATCTGATCCAATATTATTATACGCCAGATTAGTTTGCTGGAGACTGGAGTCTGATTCTTACTGAAAGACTTGGCTAAATTTGATGCACCTTCACTACTTGATGCTATTCTTTGCCAAGTCTAATTCAGTCATTTTGGATGTGACTGATTGGAAAGTGGTACACATTCACCAGTCCGAGCAAACCTTGCAGTTTTTCACACAGTAAGATTTCTAGAGACTGACAACTTGGTTTTCACGATCGGCATAATATCCTTGATATCATTTTCTGATAGGTCATCTCCTTCAAATTTTTCAAAGAAGACAGGTGTTGTTCCAATTCATTGAACTGTTTCCTCTTGAGCACCCCCCCTTCTCAAGGAAGACTGCTCATGCCCGGGTGTAACTTCAATGCTTTGCTAAAATTGGCCAGAGAATCACCAATGCTTGTTTGAGATAGAACCATTTTCCTGCATAGCAACATCCACTGAACATGGAATTGTTTGCCATTTTCACAAACAACTCAAATCGCTTGTTGCATTCCTGTGCCATTCACAAGCAAATTGGATAGATGCCAATTTCGAGCATTGGGTAAACACCTTTAATAATTGCAATCTATTCCGGCCACTAAAAACTCCTTTGTACTGGCTTATCCACTCAATTTCAAGTAAGATTTTTTGTTGTTGGTTTTTGAGATGAGCACCGCGGTTTGCACATCTCTCTCTCCACATTTGTGTTATTTACCCTGGATATTCAACATGACTGTGCCTGATTTTTTAATACTACCATGAAGAGCTAAAGCTTCTCCTCTGCTGATATACATTCTCAATTAAAGGATTTTGATATGGAGTTTAATCAAGATTTTAGTGGATTTTGTAAACTTTCTGTCATAATATGTGGTTGAAATATTGGAACTGTGACATAACTTGGATGCACAACTTCAAACCACTTGACACATCCTCAGTGACAATCATCTATTGTTGGTGTACTCTAATATCCAGACCACTTGAGACTCTAATTCAGGAATCGGCCCCTTGGACTCTCCTGATATTCAAAGGAGCAAGTGAAGAAATCAACACTTGGACAATGGTCTCTCCAGAAACTGATTTTGATTTCACCATGGGAACGTTTATTTTGCTCCTTGGCCTCTCCCGTGGCCTTTGCCCATCCTTTACATGGGGGTGCGCATACAGACAAAACTTTTCATCATGGGCTACAAGAACTTTTTGTTTCTTTTCACCCTTGCTAGCCACTTTGTTGGACCTATGATCTCATACTACAGGAATAAGTTCGCATATTTCCGTTATCGTCTCATTTTATCGGGGTGCTATCGACCACCCCACCCGGGACCTGGAACCAACCTCCAGAATGATGCCACCATAGATGTAAATAAACCAGAAAATCTAAAATACCGCATGACAAAACAACTTGCTCGGCTTAAACCTCCACCATTTCTGCCTACCTCGGAATACATGGCTGTCAATCCAATCTCTAAACATAAACTCAGTCAACATACTCGTATAGGACCATCAAGGAAAACCGAAAAACCATCATGCATGCTGTGATTTCATCACCTTGAAACTGTGGAATAATATCTGAGGAAATAACTGACCCCGTCTAATGAGTTTCCTCAAACAATAATGAAATGCGTCTCCGCAAAGGAAAACCCCTCAAGACCTTTGGTGGTTTTCAATGCACAGTCTATCTGCACAAAACTGACATGTTAAGTGACTAGTTCTTCTTGAGCACATTGATATTGTGGCTTTAACTGATACATGGCTAAGTGACTCTGATAAGCACAGCAGCTATGGGGAAATCACTCTCCTTGGCTAGATTTTAGCCACATTCCCCGCAGGAACCAAAGGGGGTGGTGTTGCAATACTTTCACAGTATCCATCAACACAGGAGTGTGCTGTGTTCAACCATCAATTTTGAAAGTCTGTGCTGTGATCTGATTGTTACTGAATTTTCTCACCGTGTAAACTTGTTTATTATCGTGCCCATTAAGTAAGAAGAATAAGTCAACTCCACGTATGTTCTTTGATTAATTCTCAGTTATTTGCTTCACTTATTGCTTCTTTCATTAAATTACTTAATGTGGAGTGGATTTTAATTTCCATTTGGATGTAGCTGATGATCCTCATGCAAATCAATTGAAAGAAATTCTTGCATCTTTATTGTCACAATTTATCCATGAACCTACGCCATAAATGGACACACCCTTGGATCTCGTATAACTCGCGCCTGCGATTAACCTAATCACTCGGGCCTGTGCCGTCTTTGTTGTCTGACCATGGTGCTATTCACTGCAAATTAAAACCTCGCTAAACCCCACAGTCAAAACAGCGCATTTCCTACCAAATTGGAAGACTATTACCAACATAACTTTTTAAAATGGACATAGAGAAGTCGATTTACCTAATACTAACTCCTGAATCTGATCTTGACAGCCTGCCCGCCCAGTTTGATACTACACGTGAGGAACATTCTCAACAAGCATGCCCCTCTTATGCATCGCAATTTCACACTGCGCCCAACTAAACCCTGGTATTTGAATGAAATTGCCGAAGCAAAAAAGAAAGCGCAACAACTTGAAAGGCGATGGTACAAACAAGAACTGAAATTGAACAGAGACTTATTTAAAAACAACAAGCATCTTCTTGTCACTCAGATGTTGGCAGATGCTAACCTACACTATCAGCAGAAAATCCAAGACATGTAACAAAGATCAAGAAGCTGTTTAAGGTATTGGAATCTTTGCTACATCAAAAAAGGAAGCCTAAGCTATCTCTTCTGACACTGTAGAAAACTGCAACTCTTCAACAATTTCTTCACTTCCAAAATTATTCGCATTCGTGAAGCCTTGGATACCTCTGATGAACACGTAATCATCACCGGACGGAGTTCTAAGCAAATCAAATTTTGGACTCCTTTTTAATGCAGATTTACACCTGCATCTCAGGATGAAATTCCAAACTGAATCATCAGCTCCATCTAAATCACTGTGACCAGATCCACTGCCTACTTGGATACTCAAGATTCATTTGGATACCCTTCTGCCAACTACCACCAACATCGTCAATCTCTCCCTGGATCTGCTATCCTTCCCGAACCTGCTTTAAAAATGCCCTGTCGCGCCACTACTCAAGAAGCCAACAACTGGATGCAAATAATTTCAAAAATTATCGCCCATTTTCCTAAATCTACTTTTGTGTTCCAAAATTCATTGAAAAGTAGTTGCCCTCTGTCGCGCCGACTGAATTACTGTCTACGATGAATTATTTGAGCCGTTTCAATCCGCCTACAAAAAATACATGGAACTGAAACTGCATTAGTAAGAGTGCAAAAATGATATCTTATGTTCTCTTGATCACCACTATGGTGTGTTTTCTAAGTGTTGTTGGTCGTCCTGTAGCCGTTTGACCACCATGACCCATGGAATTTTAAAAAGTCGCCTGGAGTCTATGGGTGTCAAAGGTCATGCTCTCGAGTGGATTTGCTCATCCTTACACAGAAGCAATCTGTAAATATTAAGGCACTTTGGTCTTCACCTCAATGCTCCTGTTTGGAGTTCCTCAGGGAATCAGTGCTTGGGCCACTGCTTTGCATTATGTATGTCACGCCTATTGCTGATATTGCCGTAAACATGGACTTAATGTGTCACTTATTGCAGATGACACGCAATCTATTTTTCTATGATATGAATTCCCTGACGATGATAGCTGTGCGGTCAAAATTGGAATTTTGTGTTGCCGCCAATTAAGTCTTGGATGACTGCTAACAAACTTAAGCTAAATTATGACAAAACTGCACTTCTCATGTTCACGATACTAAGCATTTGCATTCTAAAATCCCGGATAATCATATTCAAATTGCCACCACTAATATTCCTTCTACACATTCTCTCGCAATTTAGGTATTGCTTGATGAAAACATGTCAATGGATAACAAGTGAGAAATTTGTCAGTCCGCTTATTTCAAATTCGTAACATCATCTCAATCAGAAAAAAATTTTGCTACGGACACTGCCTCAATTCTTGTTCACGGCCCTTATCACCACACTCCCAGGACTTGAACCATGGTAATGCTCTTTGTATGGATTTCTAACAACCTCTTGATAACTTCAGCGTAACACAAATGGCAGCCGCTCGTGTTCCATCAAAAATCGCAATATGATCACATAATCCAACTCCTTATGCAACTTCATTGGCTACCCATTCGACAACAAATTGCTCCCATTCAGATTCTGCTGCTAACCGGGAAATCACTAAACGGAACTTGCACCATCTTCATTAATTATCTTCTACGCATATACTTGCCACCCCGGACTCTCAGATCGTCAATCAACTTCTCTTATCAGTACCCAGAACCTTATCCTCATTTGGTGATAGAGCTTTTCTTCAATGTGCACCAAAATTGTGGAACCACTTCCTATAAACTTCGCTGTTGTGTTTCAGTGTTAATGATTTAAGAACAGTCTTAAGGCATATTGTTTCAATCCTGCCATATGACATGTTTAATTATTGTGCATTTTCAAAGTCAATTATTGCTATTTGACTCTCCAATTAATTTTTTGTTCAAGATCCTTACTTTGATGTTTTTTTGCTCCTCCTTCAGGTTACATTTTCCTGTTGAATTATTGTTTCTTCTGTTTACGTGTTTTTGTAACTCTTTGTAACAACAGCGCCTCGGAATAGGTTGCCTACTAGATGGGCTTATAATGCTATTATGTATCTTCTTATTATTAAGTATTTTTAGCGAGGTAGTGTATTGGTGTGAAACCTTATTATGTCCGCTTTGTGAGCAGTACATTCAGAAACCTCATCGTAGATCTTAATGCTGCTTGTTCGACATTGATGCTGAGAGAAAATGACCACTGAAAATACAGCCATAGCAATTGAATTCCTGAAGTGGCCAACACAATTTAGTACCACTTTACTCCTCCTCCTTTACAAAAACATAAAGCACGTGTTACTTTGGCAAGTAATGACATGCACTTTAGAAATCACAAACAACACCTTCTCACTAACGAAAATTTCTTGTGATATGATCCATACATACCAAACTCATGTATCGATTCACTCCACTCAATTGAAAGTTTCACCCACCTGACCCTTAATGTTTCATACTGACAAGGAAATCTTTTCCAGTGATGGCAATACTTGAGCATTCTTGTAAGGGACATTGCACTCACAGAGCATTTAATCAGAGTATTGTACCCTACGCATTGAATAGAACCCAATTCTGCTAGTGCAACATCAACTGACTGATTGTTGCCATTTTCAACAAACAACTCAATATCTTTTTGCATTCTGTGCATTCCAATCAATTGGGATATGAATGCATTCCTGAGGCATTGGTAAACAACATTTAATAATGCATCTATTCCGCCACTAAAACCCTTTGTACTGTCTTATCCACTTGCAAGTATTTGTAGCGAGGCGAGGTAATTGGGTGTAGAAAACCCTTTATTATGTCCTCTTTTGTGAGCAGACAGGCAGAACTCAATCGTAGTATCTTAAGCTTTGCTTGTGTCAGACATATTGATGCTGAGAGAAAAGACCCCTGAAAATCAGCCTAGCAATGAATCTCAAAGTGGCCCACTACAATTAGTACCACTTAGCTCCTCCTCTTTACAGCCACCAAGCACGTGTTACTGTTGAGCAAGTATGAACCTGCACTTTAGGAAATTCACAAACACCTTCTCACTAACAACAACATTTCTTGGATATGATCCATACATACCAAACTCATGTTAGCGATGCACTCAATATAGAACATGTTTCAACCACTCTGCCGTAATGTTCATACTGACAAGGGAAATCTTTCAAGGATGGCATACACTTGAGCAGTCTGTAAAGGGACATGCACTCACAGAGCATGAATCATAGTATGTTACCACACTAGACATAGTGAATTCTTCACAGAATTATTCAGTATTGGAGTGGTCTAATCCAAACCGCCTCCAGCTCAGAGCTTCCAGAGTAAGTCTTGCAAGTGATGGACACAAAAACTGACAACTAAGATTGTAATTGCATTCATCTTGCACAACTTGTTATATCTAGCTGCAATTAGTAACTCTGGTCACTGATCACTGATTGACTGCCTATGTCATCCAAATCACCTGTCTAATGACACCCTGAGAGTACTTTCTTTCAACTGATGGCATGCACTTAAGAATGCTCAGGATTGTGTTCATACTGAGATGATATTCCTTACTGACACAATAAACTTCCTCATAGATTCACTCAGTAATGAGTGGTATCATCCAACTTCCCTACAAGATTGGCATTCTTCCGGGAAATTTTTTAATTTTTGCAAGTGATGAATGACCCTCAGAAACCCTCTCAAGCATGCTTACCCTCATGGTACAATTGCTCATTTCCAATGTCATGCCAACCCTCTTTGATGGTAACTGTTTAGGGTGGTGAAGTTCATCCTCAGCTGAATCATTCCAAATTAACTTTCAAGATAACATTTTCGACTGATGGATTCCATTTAAAAACTTCACAAGTGAAACAACACAAACAGTGAATATTTCACATGATTTGCCCTTTCATGAGAGACATTTCTTGATTACTCTGGCATTGCAGCCATTCCGTCCCAACTTTCCTTTCATTCTTGTACTTTGTGAAGCTCCTGATTTCAACTGTTTCCAGTGCTGACATACCCTCAACCACCTTTAAAAACAAATGTCTATTTTCATAAGGCATACCAAGCTTCAAACAATTTGATTTTGCCTAGTCCCTGTCTCCCTGGCATGTTATGTTTTTTGCATAAAGTGAACCAACACAGCAGCTGCTAACAATTGCATTTTTCTCTACAATCAATGTGGTACACTTTTCCATTGCCAGGGGGAATCAATGGAATGTTTGTGTATTCAAAGATATCCCTCGGGTGAAAGCCTCAGTCTTCGTACAGCAGAGTGATGGGCGTGTCCACACATAGTTTTTCTTTGTTCTTTGCTCCATCATCCTTTAGATTCACAACAATGGGACAGAATGGCAATTGGCGCACCATGTTTAAAAAGAGCCACAACAGAACTGTAGCAAAGTAATCCATTGTCATTGACATTGTCTTTGGTATACACTGATATGGCCTCAAATTGAGAGGGTTTGTAATCTATTAAGCCAGATAAGTACACTGCAAAGCACAATATTCCTGGAAAGTTTTGTGGATGAAAGTTTTATGAAGTGTCTCTACAAGCGTACCCTCGTGATCAAGCAACAAACTCCCGTCAACAGATGCTTCAGAAGACCTTTTCGTCACCAATCTTCTCTACTATATGATAGTATTTAATCAATAGTTCTTTCAAGGGCAGTCTCCGTGCACCCAACGTCGAAGCACCTGAATCAATATTGTGCCTGGTCATGTCGATCATCATCATCATCTCTTAATCCTCGAAATGTCTGGTGTATACTTTAACAAGGCCTCTTTATACATCTTGTCATACTTGAAAGAGAATGTTTTTTCTTTTGTGCCACTTCCACAAAAGACCACTCATGACAAGCATATTTGGAAATGAGCAAACCTAAAGTATTGGTGTGTCCTTCACAGTTTGTTTCAATGTGCTAGCAAGGATGGTTTTCCTAGATTATGAATACCTGTCCTGGTATGTATTGGCGGTAAACCTTCCTCAGAAAATCCCAAAAGTTGCACACGACAATATCCCGCTTTTCCTCCTAAAGAAATCTATCTGTCATCTGGGGCCCTAGTAGTACAATGACCAAACATACGATATAGTGGGGCTATCAAGAGCATGATTTCTGAGACCTCGGTGAATTTCATCAAAACAACCAACCAAACAAGGCATTTCTTTCCTAAACCACTCATACCATCTTTCCCCCCCTTTTTTTTTCATCTGCTGAAACACCAGGAAGGAGCTGTCCTTTTAATTGCTTCTGCAAGAGTTTGGTCACTCTTGAAGTTACTTATCTAGTACCACAACAAGTTCCATTGCCAGAGAGTACCGGTATTACATTTTCATTGATGAGATACTGGTATATAGGTTCCATCATCTCCCACTCCCAGGGCCCACTGGTAGGCAATTCTTGATACCATTGGTTGTTTTTTTTCCACTACCTCAGGCATTGTCCTATATAGTATGTGATGTAATGGGTTAATTGTGTTTATTGTTTATCTTTTAAAGGCAATAGCTCTTTATATTGATTCTAATTTTCTACCTCTGGGTGGTTCTGCAACAGATTCCCTGCTTCTTGAAAAGGTCTTCTTTCTTCCTCCTCAATTAGATTTCTAGGTCTACAAATATGTCATCAGTATCTGCAATGGCATACAACTCTTCCAAACTTGATTTCTCTCTATTCAAATAGTACAACTCTTTGAATCATTCTCCATGCTGAAGTTTTGCGAAATTACAAATAAACCAGAAGAAAAAAATCACACTACAAGTTGGTAATACAGGCCCTTGAAAAAGTGGGGAATTTGAGCAGTGAAGGGAATCTGGGCTACTTCTAGTCCCCCAGGTTCCCAGGCATAGATTAATGACCTTCACTTCTATCCCTCACCTCCCACATACCTTTCATGAAGAATCAATAATGGATTAAATACCACACTGGGATCTCATATGCAAATGATATCCTTGCATAAAATGAGCAACGGTGGAATAATATTTCCAATAAATGAATGTGATTGAAGGAAGAATTCAATGAATGAGATGAATGAATGAATGAATGAATGAATTAATGATGAATGAAATGAATGAAAAAAGACTGCCAGGGAAGATGTACATGCAAATGTGGTGCCAAAAATAATATATGTTAAGTATTAGGAGTTTGATGTTTTAAATGAACCAGAAAACACTCTAACCTACCTAGCAAGTGATTACAGCTTGTTTTCTATTTTTCTGACTTGCGTTAAGCGAACTTCACTGTGCACTGGAACGATTTCGTAGAGAGAATAGAAAAAAAGACTTTGGGGCCCCCATGGAAAGTAATTTTTTTTAACATGTTTGAAATTGTAGGTTGGTTCTCTCTCTATAATAGTTTGTACTTGGATTATATTTGATGGGATCGTGTACAGCTAAAACACCAACTTTTCTTTTGTTTAAGCCAAACTGTTCGTAGGTAAAGGAAAGAAGACAAAGGTGATTATAGCAAAAGAGTTAATGGCTGCACGTAAGACAGGATACGGAGGTTGTGTGGGATCTAGAGGAAGGAGTGGGGGCGGGGAAATACGAAGAGGACCGAAGGGAAGTGGGAAGAAGCAGGGAAAGCGCAGAGGGGCAGGAGCGGAGCAGGGGTTTAAGAGGATGTAGGGGCGATAAGGGAGAAGACAGGACAAAGGGAGTATTGGTTCATATAACAAATCTATTTTAGGGTATGATTAACACATTACATTATTTCTGGATACTTAGAGCAACTTCAAATTATACATACAATTGTTGTATAAATAACATCACCTCCTTTACCGATTTATATTGTTTAAATGTTGTATTTTTTTTATTTTTTGCTTTTTTTAAGTTTTTTATATTTTTTGGTGAATATGAAAAATAAAACACAAAATGCAGTACATTTTCATCAAAACATTGTAAACATAGTATGGCACGATTGGGTATAGTTTTGTAGATTAAATATACGCCTAATGGAGGCCGCCCAGGGCATTTTGAATATGTAGGTAGTATTGTCATACCAGGCAGATCGCGTAGCCAGCCCGCTGGTTCCGAGGGGCAATTTCCGTAAGTACAAACAACTGTCCCGATCACAGGCAACAATTTCCTGGTCGCAGGGAAAAGGAGCAGAAAGGAAGGGGCTGATTTAACATGAAAATCAGTGTTCTATGTCCGATTTCCCCCTCAAGATTTTTTCAGAGGGGCACTCTGCCCCCTTTTTTCCCTACATGGCTACGCCACTGGACCCAGGGGAACACCCTGGGGACAATGACTGGCACAGGGATCTGTAAAACAATACACAATGACCAACTTTGATTGTAATATATGTTATATATAGAAAAGATGTTATGCAATTGTTGACCTTTTTTGATTTAAAATTTCCCCCCTCTATGACACAACCGGGGAGCACTCCAGGACTCTGAATTGTAGTGTAACGGTAATAAGCTAATGAATTACCCAATTCGGTGGAGTTCTTTGAAAATCCTGTGCTAGTACACACCTTGTTGAAACCATGAACAAATGGTGGACAAGTGAGCCCACCAGTAGACGTTTAGTCCAACTTCAAGGTGGCCCTCTGCTCATCGGTGGGCTTGTCTTGGTGTATTGGCCTAATATAGCTGGTGGTGCTTTGTTCTGTATAAGGTTAGGTTTCCCCTTTGATTAGCTGGTGTTGTAAGTGACAATGAAGGATTTGAAGGCAACTTGTGCTGTTAAGGGGAATGCAAAATTATAAATCTGTGTAAATGTTTGGTTAGAAACCATCAAGAGGAGGCTATTGGGGGGGGGGTGAGAGCCTTGTCTTCTATACTGTTTATAATATTCATAGGCAATAACTAGTATACATATACATAGCTAACATAATTACAAACCTGACTTTGGATGGAATATGTAGGAGTTCTAAATGTCCCTTTTTTTTTTTGCGGATGTGATTAGACTGTTAAGTATTTACTAATGGCCTCAATATGTATTCATGTTATGCTCACTCTTTAAAGCCTTTTTTTGATGTTCAATTTTTAATTTACCATTATCTTTACGCCAATTTCAGAGTTCATATCCGACAAGTACTTTGTCAGATATTCATGAGCATTAGCAAAGTAAAGCTAAAGAGTTTTACGCTAAAGGTGCCTTTCGGATCCTCGTACCTTCATCTTTATTTATGGATCACTAGATAGCTTCAAGTAAATGTATTTCCAAAATTTCAGTTGATTCTGAATGTTGCTTTTGATGTTGATTTGAATGTTCGTTCATGGTAGCCATAGGCCCACTGTGTTGTAATTTCTGTCTTCTTATGGACAGGAAATGTAATTACAAATATCATCCAGAGTATATCAAATCTAAGTTTAGGCACACACAACACTAGGCCAATGCGTCAGATGATATAACAATCAATTTTTTAGGCAAGTCCGGGAAAGAGACTGAGAATTACAAAATGCCACTTTAATCGTAACCTCACTTTAGTTTTTGTTTTGTACACTTGGTCCATTTACAGACCGTGCCACAGTTTGTCACTATGGCCAGGAATGCCTTTAAAAGCAACTTAATTTACTCATATTTATCAAGCCTACCTAGACTCCTGTAATGCCACTCCCATACATGCCTAGCATTATTGGCTTCCCTTTGTACTCTGTATCACCAACTATCCATTGCTAAGCTTTTTTCACCTCCCTGATGAGACTTGTCACCACAAGTCTAATTCAATGAGCAATGAGCCATGGCTACAAGGACAATTGCATCACCCCACGCCATCTCTAGACCTGTATTGAGGTAGGCATCCCAAGTTCTGGTTGTGTAGCACTGAATTCAATAGTACCCTCTGGACCCTTTGTAAAGAAATAATTAGTAAAACACTTTACATATATTTACACTTTGGTTCTTCGAACAATTTGGTGTCACCTGCTTTCACCTCACACTATTAAATTCCTGAACCTTGATTGATGTCCCTCTGTCTATCTAATGTCCTGTCTGTCTGTCTCTTTCTTTTGGACCGATTACTAAAGGGAGTGTTTCCGTAGCCGTATACGTCTACCTAACCCCGGGGTTCCGTAGCCGTATACGGCTATATACCAAACCGGGCTTTGTTGTTAGGTAGCCATAACGGCTACGGAGCGTGTCCACAGTGGCTCGGTTATATAGCCGGACACAGTCATGCGTGACGAACGATCCATTGCCACACTTCATGTACGACCGTGGTCACAATATTTCACATCTCAGGTGTCTCTAAAAAATCGAAAGTATGATTTTTGCCCTGAGTTTAAAGCCTTTTTTCAATAACCAAATATATCCCCATCTAGAAGGATAAGCTGAGAAATGTTTCTTTGTACCAAATTTTTTGTACAATTCAATTTCGTATAGAAGCAAATACGAAATTCAGGCCCATGTTTTATTAAACATTGAAATTAGGCCTAAAGCAATTTAGGAATAGGATAGCACATAGTTTGTTGGACTTCCGATCTGTTCACCAAAGATTCTCCTGGAGCAGTCGAATTATTCTAGTACAATTTATGCATAGTCCCCCCAAATAAGTAGTTTTTAATTGCTTTTAATGCCCTCTCTCTTTTTTCACTTTTTGAGATATATATTTTTTTAAGTGGAAACAATTAAATGATGAATAAAGAGTTTCATTGAAAGTTACTTTTTCGATCATACACTTTTGAACGAAGCTCCGATGTTCGTCAACAAAAAGCAACATAAAAGGTCCATTTTCTGTCTTTTTCTTCCTTAGTTTCATGTGTAGTTTTATATTTTAGCCCTCTGAAGGGTAATTCCACCTTAATGTATAAATCGTCTATAAAAGCAAACGATATTAATAACCCGAGACGAATATAACTAATATTCGAATATTCGTCTCAGATAAAAAAAAAATAAATAGTAGATTAAAGGAATAAAGAAAGAAACAAATATAATACATTCAAAAAGTGACAATAAAAAATAATGAATTAACAAATATATAAAAAAGTACATAAATAAAAAAAATGCTGCGTGTCTTCCGACCGACCCTTAACTTTCAATTTTCACAGTTCAGAATTTGTTTTCTTTCATGATTTTCACAATGTAGGGTAAAGCGGGTAAAGATGGACCCCCCGGGCATTATGGACCCCTTTGTAACTTTTAACTGGGATGGTAGGAGTTTTCCTCCTATGGCTATTGAAAAGACACATTTGACACTGAAATTCAGTTCTTAACGGAGGTATTGCCCTAAAGTTAATAAGATATTTTAAATTAAAATTTTCAACACGTTTTCTCCTTCTTTTGTCATGATGCTTTAAAACTCCCCATTTTATCGTTAGCCTCGGTCTGGAGGTTATTACCATGGCAACATAAGGTACGGCCATTTCCCCATGTATCAGTACATGAATCCGATTCCTAGCTTACAACTAATTAAAAACGGCTGGATAATTGGGTGTAATGTGTTATCTGGGGTTAATATGGTAATATTCCCATGTAGAAACATTTATGGGACGGGGCAATATGGACGCATATGGGGTCCATATTATTACCCCGCCCTATTGTAAATAACAGGTGGTCCATATTGCCGACGCTGGGGCAATGAACCCTTTGCAAAAAAAAATTTTGAAAGCCTAGATCTTTATTTGGTTAGAGATGATTGAATATCTTTTGGGTCTGTACCTGTACCAATGACCAAGCTTTCAATGATAATTAAAAGTCTTAAAGAACAAAATACAATTCTTGGGGAAATACGATCTTACGATAGTACCCCGCTTTAACCCTAAATTACTCCAAAATCGCGTCTTCAAACCGTATAATTCATCACTGAAATTTTTGAACACAAAAAAATTAAGTTTTTAAATCCTTTATAAAATACAAACTTTTTAAAAACGGTTTCTTTTGCGACCACTGCGACAGACCCTCGAGGACAGATCCTATATAGCGAATGAGTACGTTACAAAAGTACCTTTTTGCCTATGTAAGGAATTCTTTTAAATGAGGCCTAAATGTTTTATTCTTTTCACACGATATTTTTTAGCCTATGAAAAGAATATGGAATACTGTCACTCATCCTTTCCCAACCAAAGCCGAACCTCACCAACCACTTACCAAGATTGCAGCTTGGAAAATCCATTTTTGTCGACTCTAACCATTGTTGAAAAAGAAGGCACAAAAATACAGAACAGAAAAACGGATTTGTTTATTGGCTAAATTAATGGCTTTAAAATGAAGCGGACTGGGATATACATTTTTTTGACATGCAAACACACTACACATAACTTGTGTTTAAATCCACTCTAACTATATATTCTGTGTCTTTTGTTCCGACTAAATACTTCTATTTCTTTCTTCTTTGAATCTGCCCAATTTGCAGTTTTTACACGCAGGAATAATCCCGACAACTTACCGATCTGTGTTCCCAATTCCCAAACTGCTTCAAATAAGACCGTAATTTCATTTACAATATTTTTCAGATAAATTAAGTCTGATGCATCGGTTAGAATGCACGTATCAAGCTGCCCAGCGATTCACTCTTTGACAACCACTGATTGACACTGATTGATAATGCAAATTAGAACGCATATAGCAGTAACAACACCGTACAGTCGTTGTTTGAGCGATACCATGTACTTTTCAAAGCATACTTTGTTATTCTACAACAGTGCACGTCAAATAAACTTTTTGAAAAAGATACGCAAAATTGTTTTCAAACAATTTCTTTGAATCTGTGCCGTTGTTGTCTTAATACAATGCCCCATTGTTTTTCGTAAAGAGGAAAAACTTGGGGGCATATTTTTGAAGTCGAATTGCTCAAGATCAACAACAAACCTGCGTGCACCCGGCTGCGCCCTCTTCAAACATTGTTATATTAGTACGCTGTCCTTAAGGATGGTGCCTACGCGGCTTACCGAAACACTCCCGGGCTATTTTACCTTATACTGCTACCGAACCCTGGGGTTTAGGTAGCCGTTATACGCTAACCGAAACACTTCGATTTCTTCTAAACCAGATCACTAGTGTCACCTGAACATTTTGCCCATCTTACTTCACCTTGACATTTGACCTTGGTGTGTGACCTCTGACCTCACCAAAATACTGCAGATTCCAAAGACCCTCTATTTATAACCTAGAGAGGTTATAGACCGAGATTTTGATGTGCCCAAGAGTCTAATAATGAAGCATATAACCCCCCGCTCCTTATCTAGTTTTGGGGGATTGTGTGACAAGTCTGTACATGGGTGAAAACCGGCAGATTCACTTGAAAAAGGAGACTACTACACCAGAAAGCGACTCAGACGGCAACACACAAAATCGCCGAGCATGGTGTGGATGATGAACGAAACTTGACTGGGACAAGACTACAATTCTGGTCTGGAACACTAATTGGACTGACAGGAAACTCATTGCAGCTTTGTAATCAAGTCTACCCCTAACCACTTCAATAGGGACAAAGAGCAGAAATTCCTCCTGAATGGGGTTGACTACTCCAATGGATGCCTCTCAACCAGTGACCCGGAAACTTAATTACTGGGGGATAATCCTTGTATATATTTTTTAGCTTTAATCCTTGGAATGGGGATTTATTTTTTATGAGAGCTTTACAATCAGTATTTTCAATTTTCAATTTTATAGGGACACCTGTACGTGTGAAATCTCTCATGCACCTTAACTTTGTGGACTCTTAAATAAATGTATATTGCATACACTTTACCTCTATGCTTGGTTGAGTTTTCAGAAAGTTACTACAAACTTTCTGAGTTGAAAGGCAGATAGAGGTGGTAAGACATAACAGAGACATTGATCTGATACCGCGTGGAAAAGCATTGCCATCTGATGGGGGTATTGCCATGGAGATCAGTCCTGCTTTCTGCAGTTTTCTAGCAAACGATCTGTTCTTCATCATCTGGGAGACTGTTCCTCCTACTCAGCTGCAGAGCAGGCCATTTACTTGTGACGTATCAACAGTATTTGTAACTCAATAACCCACACCAAGGAACGATGTTTTACTAAAAAATACATAGACGTAGATCAGTCTTAAGAGTGATGAAAAGACAGCAGTTGACATTCATTTTGTAAAACTAAGAAGAAAATTTCTACCTTGAAAGTGATCCCACTTCTCTGTCCTGGCCTTTGCATTTGACTTGGCTTAGTTCCCACTTCATCAACTCCTAAAAGAAAATAATAGACAACCACTATTAAATTAAAAGTAAGCCCAATTTGGATCGCAAATTAATGACCAAATTTGGAAGATAACGTATTAATACAACCCCCTTATAAGGACCAATTATAATTTTAAGTGTAACAAAGCAAAATTCATTTAGTAATGGAATTGCCCAAAACAACAACAACAATAACAACCTATTACATATATACACATACCATATCGACAAGGGCACACGAGGTAAGACATCTAATCCTACCAAGGGCTCATTGTTTGTTGTGTTTGTGTCAGTAACTCCTGGATGGGCAAATTTCAAAAACCCGCCACAAATTTTTTAAAATTTGGGATTCAAATCAATACTAAAATACAGTGGTGTATTGTCAGGGGACATTTAAACAATAACTGAATTGTTTTTGGTTTATCTTACTGAAGAAAGTCAGTTTCCTGGACTTCAATGATGGCTAGATCTGAGTCTGCAAGTTGCCTTAGGAGAGCTCCTTGACATCTGAGGAACATTAAAGATAAAGTGGAGGATGGTTGGGAGTGGTATTACATGAAAAGGATATGCATGCTCAATAACAATAATTGGTGCATTAACTGTGAGAAACACACACTGAATTTAAAACCTATAGTGCTTCCATTAATAATTGGAAAAGGAAGCGCTTGTTTTCCAGGAATAAAATTCAATCACATACAGCAAGAAATAACACTGATTTGTGGTTGACAACAACATCATTTGTCTTCCACGGTGCCAAGGTCACCAATCTTTCCACCCACTGAACTCTTTGGGATGAACTGGGGCGACACATGCATAAAATGCAAACAGTTATCCATTTTTCACCAGCAACATTTTTAGAAGCTGAATGAAAGACTTCATAAAGAGTGGATGAAACTGTTATCCAGATGTTTTTCTGCCATGGCATGAAGGCACGAATGACTGATGCATCAGAAGGTGGCAGACATGTAGCTATTAGGCAATCCTATATATCATCTGTGGTGGGGGAATTTTTTTTTTTTTTTGACCAGGAATATAGAAGAAATGTTTTTACCTTGTGAGTTAATACCTTTTTGCTGACCATGTTTTTTGGCTTGGCTTTACTTCCTTTCTGTCAACCCTGAAACAAGAACGATAATCACAAATTACATCAAGGAACATATTTTCAATATACTATTTAGATTTGCCACTTGTCACTTCTGACAATAATTAGCCGATGGTTCTCAATCCAACTATTCGGTTATTTGGTTGTCTATAATTGATAAGTGGTACATTTTGGTCATGAGAAGGCACAACATTTCCATTGAAATGTCCACCATTGACCACCATATTAAATCCCCCATTGCTTAATTTCATGCAAAAGTGTCAGATTGCACATAATTCCCCTTATGTTAATATTATTTTTAAAAGACATGAAAAATGGTTAAAATTAAGACTTAGTCCTTGATTACAATCTTTCAACATTAAAGGTGGGTAACCTATCATGGTCAGATTGTTCATAGAAGTTGTTTCTCCCTCACATGAAAACATATCACCACAAACACCTGATTAACATTTGGTTAAAGCCACTATCATTCATTTTTTATCCAAAATAAAAATGCCCATTGTTTGTCTCTAAATTGCTATTGTTAGGTCATATCAACACCTATATTACTGTACACGCTTAGTGTACTGACTTCTTATTCCATTCCTATTTCCATTCCACGTTTATTTTTGCTCTCTCGTTCCTTTATACCAGTGTACAACTTGGCCACGTAATTCAAGGGTAATATTTAATTGTTTTACTTTTTACAACTATTTGGGCGTCTTCCGTATTATGTCTTCATGAAGCAAATTTGCCTGTTCTTCCTTGGCCACTTAATTCGGGTTTTTTTTTGTTTTCATTTTTTTAATTTTTTTAATTTTTTTAATTTTTTTAATTTTTTTAATTTTTTTATTTGTTTTGCCTGTTTCTCCTTTGTTAGTTTTTCCCTAATATTGAATTAGTCAGTACACTATTCGGCCTTTTTGTTATTTATGGTTTATATTGCCTTTAATCTTATGTTAACTTGCTAGATAGCCCTTTATCTAACTCCGTGCAATGATCCTCACAAACCTTGAACGCAGCTGCTGTTTACTGCACATGTCAAGTAATGCCGTCTTTGTGCGCGCGTGAATAAACGCCTTCGTTTTACGCCAGCTTCGCGTGTACTGGTGCGACCGTCAAATCTCCCGCTTACGTCACTGCACGGAGGAATGCAAATGAAGGTATCACCTTAAGCCTATCATTCAGTAGTTAATTCTAAATTATTTAATACTGAATGGATTATTACGGTGAAACTGTTATCTCCTCAGTACTCAACTCCTCCTCCTTGAATTTTGTTGAGCAACCATATAGCTCTGCTTACCACTTCCATTATTCAATTATATCTTAATAACTTCGTGGGGTTGTTTTTTTCGTAATAAGTATTTAAGTACCCAATTTTAAATGTAAACTGCTGTACTAAGTTTTTGTATAGATAATCCTTAGGATTTTTATTTTTTGTTAAGCCCATGTCTGTGTTTTACTCTGTTTTGTTTTGTTTTTTAGTGCATTATCTGTCTGACTTGTCACCACATCTTGTCTACAGGTATTTCTCACTTTTTTTTACCCGGTTTTTTCTCATTTGGCTCTCTTCTTCCTTCTTTCTTCCTTTTTCAACCTCCTTCATCCATCCCCCTCGCAAGTCCCCTCCTCTCTCTCTCTCGCTCGTCTCTCTCTCTCTCAACTCCACGTCTCATCTCTCTCCCTCTCTCTCTCCCTCCCGCCCTCCCTCTCGCTCGCTCTCTCTCTCCTCTCTCTCTCTCTCTCGCTCCCTCATCCCCCTTTTCCGCCTTTTTTCCTTTTTGGTTTATCCTTTTTTTATGCCGTTGCCCTGCAACTAACGACTACCATTTAACCTCCAGCTTCACGACGAAGATTTTCGCGCATCACTAATTGATTTTTCAATTCCAACCAACACTAATGACAATCATCAAACTTAATCCCTTTGGCATCAAACCTGTTACTTACCGACCCCATACTCATCTCAAACCTGTACCACCCCCTTCATCATCACCCCACAAATTAATTCTGGTTCTGACTCCCGCGATCACATACACTGACGACGCTTCAACACATAATAAAAACCATCAAGTAATGCTCACTTTTCCATATTTCATTTCAACTGTCGTAGTATCACAAATCATTGAATAATCACTAACTAACCCTTGATCACCTCAACCATTCTTTTACTGTCCGTAGCATTTTCCAGAAACAGTATGGCTTTACTGACCCAATCACCACCTCACTTTAATGCCTACACATACATTCCGGACCTCTCACTGGCCAAGGAGGGGATTTGATCTTTACATAAAAAAACACCTCTCATACAATCATCGACACAACACCAGGACCAGAATTTGCACTCACTTTTCATTTCATCGATCATCCACCATTACCACCACCACAATTAACATAAACCATACTGTCGGAGTTACTTACAGACTGCATGAACCCACCAATCCAAAATTTAAAAACCAACAGCTTCGAGCAGCTTCTCCACTGAACTACATAAAATACCAATCGCGATGTCTATATTGTCGGATGCTTTAATATCAATCTTCTCAATTATTCCAACTTCAATCCACACATTAATTGACTTTTATTACACATCACTATGGCAAACGCTTATAATCCCAAAATTAAACAGACCTACAAGATTACGCATAACAGCCACGCTCATTGATAACATAATCCCCAACTCCCTGACACACAGACTCCATACCGGGGATATTTGTCACAGACACGACAGATCACTTCCCAATATTCCACATTACATCTCTTGAGCATAACATGCACAAAAACAACAATCACTAAAACGTGACTACCGAGATCACAACCATTCTCACTTTTATTAAACCGTAGACTCAAACACTGAAATCTGGGAACATATACTCCTCACAGAAAATGAACCCTAACATAGCGTATAGCATTCATCAACAACTTATTACCAAACATACCAACGAATCATTCCCCATTCAAAGAAGACCATAAAAAATCGTAACATAAGATCCCGGGTATGACAACAGCAATTTCCAGTCAATCAAACCACCGCACGGCTTCTACAAACATACCTGAAGAAAAACACACCTGCAACCAAACACACATACAAACAAACAAATAAATTTAACTCAATTATTCGTATTGGCCAAGAAAAAAAACACACACAGAACAATTCAGAAACGTAAATGTGATCTTACTTCCAAAACCTGGACATTCTCAACAACATCAGGCAGGAAGTTATCCACTAAACAAATCCCTGACATTTTCACTCATAATAATAAGCAGATATCCGACCCGCTTGACATAGCCAGCGCATTCAACGATCACTTCACTACCCTGCAAAAACTTTGCTAACAAAATGCCCCTCCAAGAACCCTTTTATAAACACTTCCAAAATACTTTACCTCAATTTTTCTGAATCCAGTCACTGTAGATGAAATACACAAACTTCGTCATCTACTAAACCTGGTAAAAGTCCAGGTACCACCGCAAGTAATAGAGATCCTGGATGCTAACAAATCATCCGATAACATCATATCTGCCTCTGATGCACATATTTACCAATCACTTCTCACCGAACTTTCCCAGATCACCCTCAATCAGCCAAAGTTCTTCCTTTATAAAAACCAAAGATCACATAACATTGCCAATTACAGGCCCATTCTGTTCTTCCAGCTTTTCAAAACTACTTGAAAAAGCATGTACACACGTCTGTCTACAATCTTCAATAATCACAACATTTTTTGTCGATGAACAATACGTTTTTAGGCCCAAACGGTCAACTTACATGGCACTACTCCTTCAACTAACTACCAACCTCAACCTTGCCACTAAAAAATAAACTCCACCACCAGGTATTCCTGGATCTCTCCCAGGCTTTTCGACACAATTGACCAACACATCTCTTCACAGCTTGGATCATTACGTTGTCCGTGGAGTAGCCTTGAGTGGTTCAGGAGTCACCTAACTAACCGCTCACATTCAGTCTATGTACATTCCAGATCCACCCTCCCACCTCAATCATCATCAACCGTATCACGTTGGGCGTCCCGCAAGGCTCCATCCTTGGACCCCTACTTTTCATCATTACATTAATGATATCACCACCTCTCTAATACCTAAAACTAATTTTATTGCCAAGATGACACAAACCTTTTCTTTCACACCCTAACATTAATGCGCTTTTTACAGCATGAATCACGGACTCGCAAAAATCACTGACTGTTTTCGGGGTCACAAACTTTCTCTCAATGTTTTTCTACAACTACTACATCTTTCTCTACAACACAACACCAATCACAATCAAAATTAACAATAGATAACAGGACAATCTCCCAGGTACACGCAACCAAATTTTCTTGGTCATCAACAATCGACGATAACTAACATGGAAGGAACACATCAACTTCTGTCACTACCAAAGCGTCTCACGCAATTTGTACAATCTACAGAGTTAAACCCACCTTCCAGAACTACACACCGTAAAACACTAAACACACCTATTCTCCCATACATTAGCTACTGTAACACCATTTGGGCCTTGACTATCATTCACGGCTCACCAACCTAAACATCACACAGAAATGGGCCTTTCGCACTATCACAAACTCCCCCCCCTAGAACTCACACTTGGCCCATTATTTCACTCACTGAAACACTTAAACTAGAGCACCTTAATCAACTTCAAACAACGCTCTTCATGTGTGACTATCACCACGATCGTTTACCACTCCGAACTTCAGCAATTACTTTACCACCACAAACAGACAAATCCCAGCTATAACGCCAGACAAGCTGACAAACTTTATCTTCCCCTCCCAAAATCTCCTCTGAAAAGCACTTCTTAATTCATTATCACGGCGCACACTTTTGGAATGATCTTCCAGAAATCCATCACAACAATTACAAACAAAAATACTTTTAAAGCTCAATTAAAAAAACTTTCATCAACATACAATTTTATATTACTTCCTCAAGTCCTTTTTTCTCTCCTCACTTATTCTTCATCTCATTTCTACCTCTACTCCTGACTTTTTTTCTTTTCTTCACTTTTCCTGCTCCTACCTCTGCCTTCCTCAACAGCAATAGTATTCCATACTCAGCAAGACTGTTGAAAAGTCGTCCTTGTCCATTCCCGTATCGTTATTCCCCGTTAATGTTTTTGTTTTTGCATTAGATCATATTGTTTGTTTTGGTGGTTTTTTTTTTTTGTTATATAATATTTACCTATGTACTACTTTTTAGATCATCCCTTAATTTTTGTCTTTATTGTAATCTCGAGTATATCTTACTTTTATGGTTACAGGGCCAGCAATAATATAAGCCCTTTCGGGTTGTCCATTCCTGGTCCTAGCATATCATCTATCCTATCCCGCACCTGTTCATCTTCTTAGCACAGTTTACAATTGATACTTTTATTATTATTTTATAATATACTGTATTAATTCATTTCCTGTCACGTAGCTATGTTATTCTGAATAAATAAATTGAAATAAATTGAATTAGAATAAAAAAATATAACTCCATGTGCACACTTCGTGGGCAGCCCGACTCCGTCGGCTACCACCGTGACATTGTAAAATGGTAAAATCCATTCGTCAATTACCCTAGCTTAAACTTGACAAGGGCAAACTTTAAAGAATTTGTCTTAACTTTGATGTAGGCCTAACCCGAAACCCCAACAATTAGCATTACGGTTGAACATCGAAATTTACAGTTTATGAAAAGGCAGGTAGGTTGGAAAGTCTAATCAGAGTTCTCCGTGTGCGATGCGCGATGTGTGACTATGTGTGGGCCCTGGATTCAAGCGGCAAGCGATGACCAAGTTTGCCTCCGTGTCCGTGTATCTCTCAGATACTTCTTTCGCGAAAGGTCTCTTTTCTTCACTAATATTAACATACTTAAACTGCAATAATTGAAGTTTGGTGACATTGCTAATCAAAGGCCCTATACGGTAATGAATGAAATTTGTGATTTGGTTTTCAGGTAGTCAACTCCATTAGCTTCCATTGGCGGCTGCACGCTACATCTTTCGATAGCAGCTAACGAAAGTGTGAATTTTCTGGTTATTTTTGAGGGGATAATTTGTCGTACCTTTCATAAAAACAAAGATTTCTTGTAATATAATTCATAGACAACAACCTGCTATTACATTTATCATAATTAACTTAAACATAATTGAAAACAATCCTCAATAAGTTTTGGTTCAACTCGTTTGCCTTGATGCCTCATTGACATGGTATGGAAACAAATGATGATCGTCGACGTGTGTGGTGCTCTTGCCCCCTTTTCGGCCCCATGATCCTTTTGTGGTTTCTATCTACAATAAACCTTATTGTGGCTTTAAAGACACTATCAGTGATTCATCTGAAAGAATCAAAATATTTGAAATTTGTAGGAATAATTTCAATGTGAACAATAGGTCTGTAGAATTCTCTTAAGTTATTTTTTGCCAATGAAAAAATTGACACAAAGCAAGAAACCAGTAATGTTCTAAGATATGAATCTCCATTCAATTACGTGTTGCACTGAGGTCTGTACGGACAATAATGACTTAAACATTCCAATATCTTGTCATTATTGCTGCTTTCAGTTTAGCACCGCAGGGTGATGTTAGGATAGCTATGCTGTGCATCTGATTTTTATGATTTTTTTATTTTATGATTTAGCAAATCACTGACAGTGCATTTGACTTGAAATAGGTGAGTCGTTCGGACCAATGGCAGCAAAAATTTGTTGCCAATAAATGGCCATAGGACAGCGTGTGTTAATAAATGTGATATACCACATTGGGAACCTTTTTGTTCATAACTTCGAAAGGAAAACATTTCCTTAGCCTAAATTTAATGGAGTAATGGAAAAATATGGACCTTCATTTGACACCAAAATCTCAATTTTGATGGAGCTCAAGTGGGGGGGACAAGGTTGTCCATCGGGGTCCATCACTTTAAATACACTTTGCTGCAACACTGGTCGATTTGCGAGTGAAAATCTGAACAGAAACGTTGGCCACAAAAACTCTTCATTACCCTATTTCTCTGGTTGTGTTTACCACCACCACTAACACATACTGATCGCTCACCATTTTTATTTATTTTCGTAATGGCAGACAGTAAAACTCCCACCTCCCAAATCTATTAAGAGAACTGATAATAAAAAACAAAACAAAGAATGTTTTAGATAAAAAGTCACAATCGAGATTGAAAGGTAAATATTGGAGATTCCTTTCTGAGTTTGTTTTTTTTGTGGGTGCCAGCTACTGGCAGAACACTTTACACATTTGTTATGCTTGTGTTATGGTGTGTATGTATGTTTGTAAAAAAAAAAAAAAAAAGGGTAATTTTTTAAATTGCCTATCCTTGACCACAACGCAAAAGTGCAAAGCCTGATTTTGTAAAAAATGGATTGATTCAGCCAAATTTATTGGTCGAGATATGAGTTTGCAAAAAATATTGGACGAGACACAGCGCGCCCAATATTTTAAAACTCATAGCGACACCCAATAATATTGGGCGCAAATCATCAATTTTAATCATTATCATGGCGTCGGATCCGATATTAATCGCGTATCGGACACCTCAAAGCGGATAATGGACAAACTTGGTATATGAGGTAGTGGTGGACATAAGTAAGTACTATGCAAACTGTTGATGGTAACCTGCATATTAAATGAGCTTCATTTTGCTATTCTTTCTGATTGGTTAACTAACAAAAAAATCATCGTTCCTTCGGACCGCTTGTGTCGCCTCGCCGTCAACGGTTAGTGATGATAGCCCCTAACTGACCTTGACCTTGATATGTGACCTTTGACCTCATCAACAAATGAGGGTCCCATGTTGCACCTGTGATTCAAGTTTGTTCCAATGAACTTTCAACTTTTCAAATGAGGTCAATTTTAATTTTCATTCAATGCCTATTTACAACTTTACCCCTCACATGACCTTTGACCTTGGTATGTGACCTTTGACCTCATTAACAACTGAGGGATCCCATGTTGCACCTATATTCAAGTTTGGTTCCATTGAACTTCACTTTTCAAATGGGTCAATTTTTACAATTTTCAGTCCTATTTTACACCTTGAACTCACGTGACCTTTTACGCATGGCATGTACCTTGACCTCATCAAAAGTGGGGGATGCCATGTTGCACCTGTGACCCAAGTTTGGGTTTAATCCATCACAGTATAGGATTTTACAAGCACATGTTAACCCTTTTTCACAGACAACAACGAACATCACAACAGACAACAACAACATTGGACAAAGTGATCCCTATGTGTCTTCCTGCCTTAGGGCAGGCGACACAAAAAGGTGAACCTTGACCAGAATGCAAAGCCTGATTTTAACAAAACTTGGTTATGTAGGTAGTGGTGAACACAAGTATTATTTGTTGGCAAACTTGTTGAATTATATACATCATAATATGAACTGATTTGCATATTCATTCTATTGGCTAATAATAAAAAGTGAATTTGACCAGAATACAAAGTCAAGATTTTTAACGACATTTTGCATTGGGTAAGTGGGCAGCCCCCATCTTATAATCTTTTAATATAATGAGCACGAAAACCGAGAACTGCAAAATTCTAGTTAAATATTCTTCATCAGTCAAAAGCAGTAAACAATCCATTTCAAAAGCAGTAAGATCAACAAAACACTTTTACACCTCATCTTTGCCACCAAGTATTTCTAATAGGTCATGCAAATTTTAGCATCACAGCTACATGTACAGTGTTAGTCAAAAAAAACTACAATCATAATAAAAAATAATTAAAATAGTTAAGAATTACTTGTGTTATAATTTTTGCTTTGGTTATAAAGTGGGACAAACCAGCTTTCAGAAAATGTTTATTTGGTGTCATTTGGAGTTTAGAGGAAAATGTTATGCCTATTTTGCTGAGAGACTTAAAAATCCTGTTGGCCAATTTTGAGCCTAACAAAGATGCATCGTTTACATAGAGTAGTAACATGGTCTTCAGCAGTGATTTGAGTAAAACATTTAACACCAAATTATTGTTGTATAGATGTGTATAGATCTATGGTGTTAAAGGCTTGTGATACGGTCATTTTTCTGTCATAACTGTACGAAAACGGTTTGCTGCAAAAAGTCACACCCATAAAACGAATCCTATACGTTAATTTCATGAAAACATGTGATTAACTATGACATATCAGGTCTTGGAAAGCAAATTTGAGCAAAATGTGGTGCGATATGAGTCAGATCATGCCAATACATGTTGTATGAGCACGGTATTCTCGTGTGCGTTTGTATACCTTCGTGCTCGGACCTTGTTGAGTCGGTAGGCATGGTAAAACACCAAATACATGAGAATGAGACTAAATTTGAATAAATAACGTTCTAGCAGTCTAGGGATTTTTGAAATGGTGCGAAAATTGAATTTTCAAATGCATTTTTCTCCAAATTTGTTCTACAAACTAAAAGTTTGCAGAAAAAAAATTGATTAAAATGATGTCTTCTTGCCCCATGGTAAAAATTGAAGGAATTCATCGAGCAGTTTGAAGGAATCAATCAGGCATATTAATGTCGATTTAGGGATTTTTTCCATAGAGCTCCACAGGAGCTCGGCAACCTCCAAAATCCCAACTCTAGTATCGAACATCAGGCGTCCTTCCCCCTGTTATTGTCAAACAATAGAAGGTGGAAGAATAATTGCAGGATTATAAAATTAATATCCCGGAAATTACAATGTTCAATTTCCCAAATAAGAAAGTCAAGATAGCTGGTGTAAGACCACAGTCTACTTTGGATCAGCAAGATTTCATGGTTTTAACCTACAACGAAACTTGGGAGCCAAAGTGAAACCATAGAAGGTTTTGTATTCAGCTTGAAAAACAGTGCAATAATTGAATTTTAAGTTTTAATTCCAATTTATTCACAGAAAACTTCAGCTTAATTCTTGCAATTTATGGATGCTGAGTATACTGTATTTGTGCAAAATAATTTCCTTGGAGATGTAAAACAAAAATCTCTGAGGAGTTTCATTATGTTCATGAACTGAGATATTGATATGGAGTGATTTTCAATAACTGACTCTTTATGATTGAACAATTGTAATTCCATTTGTTGAAGATATTTTACTTATAATTATGTTACAAATATACCGTTTTTATTCAAACTGATGTTTTGTCAAGAAGAAATCAATACCAACTGAAATTGCAGGTGTGAATTGTCTTTGCTATAATGAGTTTATGGTGTATGTTGGTGTCAATCTCTCCGAATTGTATGGCTAAAAGTGGCCAAACAGAATTTTAGGTCACTCCACAAAATTGACATAGTTTCTGAACCCAAAGTCCAAAAGACCCCAATAAAAAATCTTCTGTATCCTGTATATCCCTGTAAACAACCAAAGCAAACATTCAAGCAAAAATAACGTTTAAACCTTTCAAGAAAAAATCTTTCCTGAACGTAGGGTTTTTATTGACTCACACTGTATGTACATTCTTAAAAAAAATTGGCTAGCCATCTACAAAAGATTGATCTATTGATGATAAAAGCTTTGCTGTGTGGGAGTGCATGCCAATGGATAAAACATATCACTCACTCTGTAAAGGTTGGCTTGTTTTCTTTATCGATTATCGGGAGATTATAACTTTTCTATCTTATCAAACTCCTTTGGTATTTACACAGAGGCTTGATAGAAAAAGAAAAATGTCACATTTGATGAACATTAACAAAATTCTTATCAAGTTACAAAAAATATGAATGAATGTGGTCACCCCCCCATAAATAGCTAATCATTCCTTAAAAGGTGCATGTTATATTTCAGACCAGCACCTTCAATTTTGATTGGTTTACTAGGCATCCTCAAGAAAAGGTTATTTTCCAAATTTAAGTTGATTTTGGCAGTGCGTTTTGAGCAGTGGCGGTACCAGACTTCAGTTTCTGGGGGGGGGGGGCAAAAGTGAATTTTTTTGTGGAAAAAATGAAATTCCTGGGGGCTTCCAAATTTTTGGGCCCAATCGCTGATATTTTTGCCCAAATTTAAAAAAGACAAAACAACAAAGCAATTTTTTATTTTTGCCCAAATTTGGTGATTTTTTGGCCCCCAAATTGCAGATTTTTGCCAAAAAAATCAGTTATTTTTCTTTTTGGCCAGAGGGGGTAATGGGGGGGGGGGTCGATACAGAAAGAAAATTAGGGGGAAAAATTCCCACGTGTCCCTCCCCCCCCCCCCCCCCCCACTGGCACCACCACAGGTTTTGAGTGAATGTTCTCATCACACAGCCTAGGCTACTGTGTTCTAGGCAGAAATACAAACTGTAAATTTCTGCTAAAGTAGATCGAATCTACATGATTAGGTTACAGATTAGATTATGTGCACATACTACACTTAAAAGACAAACGGTCAATGATATCAAAATTTAGGTATTTTGGGGACAAGGTTGTGGATTATGAAATGTCCCTTTAAAATAAAACCCTAACAGGTGTTATCCTTGTGTACCAAGTTTTGTGGGCTTTAACTTCTGCTTGATGCAACATTATAAATGAGCTTTACTTGTTGATTTTAGCACTGAATATATGATTCAATGCTAAAATGGTTTGCAAATATCCATATACTATATTGTTTTAATCTCAAGCATCATCAATTTTAGATTACAGCATATTACACTTGCACAACCATGTCCCAAATACAACCCTGTACGATGCAATTGAACAATGCCTTTTCAACCATAATGTTGTTGCTATGTTGAAAAAACATTGAGCAATGAAGAGTGATGTGATTCAATGCTAAAATGGGTTGTGAATTTCCATAAATATTTTTAATCTCAAGCATCATCAATTTTAGATTACAGCATATTACACTTGCACAACCATGTCCCAAATACAACCCAGCACAATACCTCAAATACCACCTAAAACCATAAGCTTAGAAAGCAAAACTATTAACCTTTTCCTTTTTTTTTTTTTTTTTTTTTTTTTAATTTTTCTTTTTTTATAAGTTTAAAATATACTTTTTAAAAGAGAAAATATGTAACTTTTGATCAAATAAAAAGTCTACATGATATCAAAATCATATGATGAGCAATGGTGGACCCAGGATCATCAAATCAGGGGCATGAAGCAGAGTTAAAAATTGTGTGTTATCAACCAATATGCTGCACTGTAGTCCAGGCTACATACCATGTGACCTTGTTATACCATATATATATAATGTTTCATGTTTTTTAGAACAGTTTTTCCTGCTGCAATCTGAATCCGATGGATGCCAGACAAAAAAACCTTGAGCATTTTCAAGGAAACACAAAAATTCAAAATGGCCACCAAAACACTAAAAACTCATATGTTAATTACTCAAAAGTTGTAATTTTTGCCTGTCAAGTCAAAACACCCATGTCACCAATTAAAATGTGATTCATTAACCACCGAATTAAGGATTCACATGGCCGCCAATACAACAAAGCATCTGATATTTGTCTACTTTTGACTGTAGAATGGTAACATGATATATATACCAATGCTTTAGCAATCAATATATTAAATGAAACAATTATGAATAAGCTTTCAACAATTTTCTAATCAATCAAATCAATAAACCATTCAAGATGGCTCCAAAATAGCAAAATTCATTACTACTTAAAGGCAAGGGCTGCCATGTTTGTGTATATCACTATAACTGCTTCATAGCACTTTAAATATCATAACATAATCAAAGTGATTGATATCTGCAAGATGGCATCCGAGATAGGCATTCAATATGGCTGCAAATGTCAATCAATAAAGGTCAGTAATTCATTCACACTGTAGACTAAAGAAATATATTTTGTGTTTTCTAGTTGGATTATCACTTCCAAAAACCCCAGTAAGGCTATCTTAAGTGTCATTGAGTCGTTATTCATCAAATATCCCAACATGGATGCCAATGGACGCTTAAAACCTACCAAAGACAAAGAAACATATCTCTCTAGACTATTAGTGATCGGATTTTTCGCCGCTTAGTAAGTGCCATTTCCAGCCATATTGGATACCCATTTTGGATGGCATCTTACATGTATCGATTCCTCTGATTACCTAATGATGTGTACATTGATCTGATTTACTTACATAGATATACACAAACTTTGCAGTACTAGGTTAGACACAGCTATCAATTATAGCCATCTTAGAGTATCGGAAGCCATCTTTGGATCCTATAATGAAGGAATTTATTATACATTTTTAAAATTATGTCTTATGATTTTAATTAATTTCTTGACTGCCAAAACACCAGGATCGATACCAAATTACCAACCTGCAGTCAAAAGTAAATCACGATCAGACACTTTATTGTATTGGCGGTCATATTGAATTCATTGATTACGTGGTTACAGAATCATACGTTAATTGGTCACAATGAATGTTTAAACGAGACAGGATGAAAAATCACAACTTTTGAGTGAACAAGAGATGAATGTTTTGTGTTTTGGTGGCCATTTTGATTTTTTGCATTTTACAAAAATGCTCAAGGTTGCTCATCTGGCATCCATCAGATTCAGAATCAGCACAAAAAATGGTCTAGAAACTGTTGAAAAACATTATATATCTAATAAAACAAGGTTGATATTAGGTATCAATGAATCTGTAGCCTGGACTACTGGTTCACATAACTCTTACACATGGTAGTGGTAGCTAAAAATTTCATGCTGATCCACTTGATCCACTAACACACAGTTTTTAACCCTTCCTTGCACCCCTGCTTTACTGATTCTGGATCTGCCACTGGTGAATACATACATGGCTTGATCCAAGAAATCACACCACCAATAATCATCTTCAAATGGAATCTTTGCACTTTCTCAGCATACCATTTTGTAATGCCCCATCCCTAGACTATTTGCTACTACATTAGACTAAATGTACTTGTTGAAACTTGATGATACAATCAATAAAAATAGGGACAGTCCATATAGGTCCTCTGATTATGGAAGTCTTAAGTGTTTGGGCAGGAGATACAAAAAACAGTCAAACCTAACCAAAATGATAGAATGCCCCTTTAAACTTAACAAAATTTGGTGATTCGTAGCATTTGATTTGAAAACAAATGGATAGATTTTCAAGAATTAGAGGTTAAAACCGCGCGCCTAATGTTTTTAGGTTATTGATTTAATCGGCCCACATGAACTCTCACCACAAATGCAGTATACCACATATGAACCTTGGGCCAGTAGTTCTTCTGATCAAGTTTGGCTGCAACTGGTCCAAGCGTTTGGGCAGGAGATAAAAAAAGTCACCTAACCAAAATGGAAATGCACACACAGACATGTAATATAATGACCCTAAGTGACCCATGAATGACCTTTGACCTCCTCATGTGTTACCCTGCATAAGACCCCTTGTCTCAATGTATACCAAGTATGAACTTGACCCATCACTGCAATAAAAATGTTGAAAAAGTGTCAACCAAAAGGCTTGACACACACAGATGGACACTAGGGTGGGACGAAAAAATCCTTTTTTTCTCGGATCCACTTGGAACTCCTGGAGAATTTTCCTTGGGTATATGTAATTGTAAACCTGAAGTTTCAGTAAGATCAAAGCATGTTTCACCCAGGCAGTAGATAACCACTCGTTTCCCTATACCTCCTGTACAAAACACGTTTTCGCCATATTTGCTCACATTTTGCAATATTATTATTAAATTTACCTTGCCTTAAAAAAGTATGTTACCCTTGATAGTCCTTAGCATGGCATAAGATCATTATGAGCAACAAATTAATTGCAAAAAGACCCAATTTGATCCAACTGGCAATATAGAAAATGACGATTGTTGTACCCCTACCCCTTAAAATGACTTTCTGGTAAGAAACATGATTTTGTGGTATAAACTTGCTTTCAATGATTTTCAAAAACTTATTCAATGCAAAAGGAAAGATATGTAAAGATTGGAACTGACAAGCATCCAGAATTGGCTTTATTTCTCATTGTTGTACCCCTACCCCTTAAAATGACTTTCTGGTAAGAAACATGATTTTGTGGTATAAACTTGCTTTCAATGATTTTCAAAAACTTTATTCAATGCAAAAGGAAAGATATGTAAAGATTGGAACTGACAAGCATCCAGAATTGGCTTTATTCCTCATATTTTTTACTATATAGGATGAAAAGTAGGTATTTCAAAGACTTAAAATTCAGGCAATTTTCACTGGAATTTGTCATAGAATCAACATTTGAGTACATTTGGTCATAGCAAGGATCCTAAATGAAATGTTTTTCACTCAGGTGAACCCTTGCCTATTATATCAAACCATAAAAGTAGTTCTTTTTAATTCTATAGTTTCGATCTCAGTACACTTACAACCCCTACCCGTAAGGAAAAGGACTTCATTACCAAGGCAAAATTTTAACACTTTCCTTCCTAAAACTACCTCAATACATTGATTTTGCTTTATATCAGTTTGGCCTTGTAAGCACAGTGTTCAAACTCTCCTTTGGTAGCAATATCAACCACTTGATACGGAAGAGTATTACTATGAGAGCTAAATTCATGTATTGCAATAGCTGCTATGTAATAAGGTATGCTTAGGGGTAGGGGCAACATATTTGAAAGAAAGAACTTGATAGAGTCACAATATAGGATTTATTTTAATGGATAACGAAAGAATGATATCACAATTTATTTATTCATATCCATTTCCTGTAAAAATCATCATGTTCATTTCAGATATTTAGGATTTGGTGTAGAAATCTACAAAACATGGTCAAATTAAGTTTTGTACAGGCGGTATAGGGAAATAAAAGAGATTCTACTGCCTGGGTGAAACATGCTCCGATCTTACTAATACTTCAGGTTTACAATAGCATATACCCAAGGAATATTCTCCAGGAGTTCCAAGTGGATCCGAGAAAAAAAAAAATTCGTCCCACCCTAATGGACACACAGACACACAACTTAAGCTGACATAAGGTCTTTCCAATTGCATCGGACAACCTAAAAAGGACTATGAAATAGTCTATGAGAAGAGCATGATTCAGCTAACTTTAACAAAATATTTATAGCACTCAGAAAATACACTAGGGAACAGAATTTCATTCTTTCAAATAATATGCATATCAAAGGCAATTTTTTCCATAATGTATATACATTCTAAGTTTATAATAATAACAATAATAAAAAAATATAATGATAGCAATAATACTAATAAAGACAGGGTGAAATTTCATATTCATTAGGTTATAATGATGGGCTGTCTATAGGAAAATCCTCTCAGAGACAGCCCATCATACAAAATCTCAAAATTTGCAAAAAATTTACATAAATTTGCATAAATTTGCATAAATCAATATTCATGTCCTTTGTTATTGATTAACAGAATAAAGCACATCATTACCAAAAAAATGTATAATAATGGTTGACGTTAAGGGGCGGCGCTCCCCTGACAGTTTCAAAATTAAAATAAACGGGTTTTAAGCAATACATGTTTTTTCTTCAAATTAGGGGTTTTAACCTATATGAGTTATTCATGTAATTCTTTGCCCTTCCTACTATTTTACTCTGGTGCCGCCTCTGGTCGTAATGAGTGTAAACAAAAGCCAATTTCCCTGTAATGTACATAATATGCTGCTGCCGCTGCTGCTACTACTGCTGCTACTACTACTGCTGCTACTACTACTGCTGCTACTACTTACTAATACTAATAATAATCTTAGTATATATAATTACAAGGGCATAGAGTAATTTTGGATTTAAAGCTTGAACATTTTAAAACCTTGTTTGAACCCTGCTCTTGGTTACAAAACATTTTAAATCAGCTCCTTTTTACCCAGCTCTGTTTCGGGAGTAGCACTTTCTACACAAGGCACAACTGTATGCACTATGCTCAACCTTCAAAATTTACAAGTTGTACTTACCAGGAGTGTGTTCTAGCTTTGCACTTGCAACAGTGTCTTGCAGTTGACTGACCTTCTTTGATACAAGTGATATCTGCTTGGAAGTTTTCTCTCCTTGCTGGAGTTGCATCTTACTGTAGCTACTGATTTTGCTCTCTATATGGGTCCTTGCTCCACCAATTTGCTCCTTAATGAGGTCATGTACTTCATCTTCTGCTTTAGGAATTTTCTGTAACTTTTCATTTGTATCAGTTTGAGCTTGACTTACACTCTTTATGAAATCTATCTGCGTACTTCCTTGGTGTTCTAGGGTTGTGATTTTCTCTGTTATAGCAGTTACTTTCTCAGCCATATCAGTTGTTTTGATGGACAGGTCAGAGACTTGTTCAACCAAACTACCTACTGCTGCATCTACAGCTTCTTTGATGGTGGAAACAGTTTGTGACAGTACCGGTTTGAGGATCATCTGTTTCATATCATCTGTTACTATGCACCTCTTGGCGATGCTTACAAAATTCAAACAAATATAAAACCACTATAAACGAACCCTATGCATATGTGTATGACGATAATTACTGGTTAATATGTATATTCTATTGCTACTGACATACACAGTAAGGCAGCTAATGCCAGGCTATATATTACACACTAGTGTGTGTGTTAGTATGTCTTCGTGCGTGGACAGGTTTGACACTTTTACAACTGAGGAGATGAGACAAAAGCCATTCTTCGACCAATATGCCGAGGTTTTCTTTGGTCTGAAGTTTTTCCATGGTGTGATTTCACCATAAAGCTCTTTGATGTCTCAGAAGGAGGTAAAAAAGCTATGCCTTTATGTGTGTATGTATGTAGGGTATTTCATTGTGTGTACTTGTCTGACATATACTTCCGATGACCTAACACAACAGAAATTATTTTCAACAATGTCCTTGGAAGTATAACACAAGGTCCTCGAAGTATGACAGATGGTCTGCGGAAGTATAACAAAGGTCCTTTAAATATATAACAAAGGCTCCTCGATTCAGAACCAAGGTCCTCGGAAGTATACAAAGTCCTCGGAGTAAACAAGGTCCTCTCGGAATATACACAGGTCCGCGGAAGTATAACAAAGGTCCTCGAGTATGAACAAAGGTCATCATAAGTATAACACAAGGTTCCTTGGAAGTATACCCAGGTCCTCGGCAGTATAACAAAGGTCCTTGGAATGTATAAAAGGTCCTTGGAAGTATAACAAAGGTCCTTGGAGATAAACAAAGGTCCTTGGCGTATTAACACCGGTCCTCGGCAGTATAACAAAGGCCTCGGAAGTATAACAAAGGTCCTCGGCAGTAAACAGAGGTCCTTCGAAAGGATAACATAGGTCCTTGGCAGTAAACAAATGTCCTCAGAAGTATACAAAGGTCCTTGGAAGTAACAAGCTTCCGCGGACAGTATAACAAAGTCCTCGTAAGCATAACAAAGGTCCTGGAAGTATGAAAAATAGTCCGCGGAATTTAAATGGAAAGTATATTTTGTGTTTGGTTTTCGATGAGGATGCAGTTCTTTTGAAGTCCTCAGAAGTTTAGATCATACAAAAATGTGTGCACATGTGTATGTATGTGTGTGTGCCTGGAGTCATATGCATGTGTGTTGTGGTGCAATCAAATAATATACATAAGAATGTTTATGAGTTCAATGGTAAGAAACATTTTCATGAGTTGAAAGATGGAAATGTTCCATTCATAGTGGTCAGACTCTGCCTTTTAATACATGACAGATGTCACAAAATATATTTGTCACTTATGCCGCTTCTAGACTCACTTACCTTTTTCAGTTCTTCTCGGACTGTTGGATGTTGGGTGAAGTGATGGCGTTACTCATACGAGGAAATCGATAAGTTGTTGATGTGTTGAAAGATGGCACTGCACTCTTGTCCATTAAGTTTCATCTCGTTGACATGCACATGGGACAAATGGTTCCTTGCACAATCTCGAACCTGGTTTAATGAAAAGTAACACAACGTTTTAACATATTTGATATTTAAAGACACTATCATCATAGGAATAATCAATTAGGTAGTGCTTGAAGAAAAAATCTTACAGGAGATCAGGTGCCGGATTAATGAAAGGCATTGTATGTATGACCTGCCTTAAACATCCCGTATACTTTGACACAGGCAAGGCGCGATGTTAGAATTCTCGGAAGTATAGTCAGATGTTGTAAGTTGAGTTTGAGTAGACAATTGTTAGGACATCAATGATGCAATCTTATGTCGGGCTTTTGTACTTGCTGACCAGGTATATGTGGAGCTGGCATTCTTAGGCTATGTCATACCTCACTACCTCAGATATTTCAGATCTTCCCCTGGTTTCCCATTTTATATAAATTACAAAAAAAATTAAAGGGCCTTGTTCTGTGACACTTTAGGCTACAATCATTTTGAAAATTCTGCTATAGTACTTAATATACCATTGAAAATTGTTAGAATGAAAAAAAAAAACTACATCCCTTCATTTGGTTAAGAGTGCTTTGTGAATCTGGCCTCAGAACACTTGTGTTGCTCGATGTACCATAAAATGAAGGTTCCTGCAGTACACCCATGACCAAAGTTTGGTTGCAATTAGCACAAGTTGACCGTAATGACCTTTGACCTTGGCATGCCACCTTTAAAGAGACATGAGGAGAAGATTTCCAGGAAGAAGCGCTCCCAATTTTTCTCGAACCCCGGTTTTTTACATATTTGGAATGCTTACCAATGCATTAGATCACACCTGAAGTGAATAAACCGTCTTTATGTAATAATATGATGATTTAGTAGTTTCTGTCGTGCACGACAGAAAGTCAAAGCACGGTTTTCTATGAGGAACAATTACGATAGCAGGCAAGTTCAAAACAAGGTTTGCGGTTTTCTTTTGCACCTGTTTGTCCAATAAACCTTCGAAACGTTCTCGGTAGGTGGTCTACAACCGATCCAGTGAAATTTGAGAGAAATTCGTATCCTAAACAAAATCTCCTCCTGTCACTTTAACAGCACCATAACATGAGGGTTCCCACAATGCACCTATAACCAAGTTTGGTTGCAATTGAAGTTGAACTCTGCTTGCAGTAACAATTTGAAAATGGAGTTCAACTGTTCATCAGTACTAATTGACCTCAAATGACATTTGATCTTGACCAGTGACCTTTAATAGTACCACAACATGAAGTTCCCAAATTGCACCTATGTCCCAAGTTTTGTCGCAAATGAGGTTGAATGGCGTCTGCTGTAGCAATTTGAAAATAGTTAAAGTGGAGTTCAACTGTTTATAAGCTTAAATTTACCTTAAATGACATTTGACCTAGGCAAGTGGCCTTTTACAGCACCATAACATGAAGGCTTCACAGTGCAACCTATGACCAAAGCTTGGTTGCAATTGGAATTGAACTGTGCCTGCAGTAATAATTTGCAAACACAAGAACGTGAGTCCTACAAATGATTAGCCTAAATAATTTTCATACTTCACATTTTTTTTCTTACCGTTTTGATGATAGCATAATGCTGACGGTTTCCTTTATGAAACAGTCTGAACCTCATCATAACTTTAGTAAAAGCTGCAGCATCAAAATCACCAAATGTTGTTGGGCCTGGATTTTCAGGTTGGTCAAGTGCAAACACTTTGACAATCTCTAACCGTTTGTGATAGAGTTCTTTAGGATTAATATTTGTCCAGCACAATGAAGGCCATGACGTCGATGGATGATTTGGCCAGAACTCATCTTCTACGGCATGTCCAAATGCCGTACAATTTTGCATGATTTAGGCAACCATGGTGACTGAGAACGTTGTGTTCGTGATCATTTTCTCCACTTAGAACTGCAGGACATGTGCGACAACAGCACTGGTTCTGACGTTTCTTTTGCTTGTTGTGCCATTCCTTGATGACTCCTTTCACACATGGTACCACTGCCCTTGAAAAAGCTTGCTGAAGGTATATGTGACATCTCACATAGTTTTGGAAATCTTCAGTTACAATTGGGTTCAACTCTTCTGTTTCTAAATTTGCCATATTTTCTTGCAGAAGTATTCCAAATCTGTAAAAAAATGTTAAACTGTAAATAAGGTTTCAATTAGAAAATTTCAATGGAGAGAAGTAAAATAATGTAAGCTAGCTGACATTATTAAAACATCTTACTTAAAGTAAATATAATTTATTATAACTACCTATTTTGTCAACAAAAGTACGATGTTAACCAGTAAGGTCTACGGCCTTTCTTAAAGTATCTCTGATTGGCTTGTTACATGATATAACATAACCATTTTTTCTATAACCACTGAGTAAATTATCAAAATAGACCTCCTTTATATCTGTATACACTTTAAAGCTTTTTTTGTCATGTCTTGTTTAACCCATCCTTGGTTAGCCATTCTCGGCTCGGTGGGCCTGTGATGTTGCATTTTCGGCAGCAATTGCCAACCTTGCCTTATTCTTTGGTTTTCATGGCAGATTTGTAACTTGGCTTTCTCAATCCATTTCATGCAGTCCGAAGAACAAACCTCTCACTCACCAGGTCATGTTATTAACCAAACTTTCGGGTACCCATGCTCTTATGTAAGAATTGAAACATCCCCTTTTCACACTTGGTTTGGTGTAAAGGCCTTTTTAAGGCTTATTTTAGGCTTAAATAGAACCCCCTTTTTTTGCAAAATCACAAATCAGTTTTAATTTACTACCACATGTGATGGTCACTCTCTAAGGATGGTTCTTAATTCAAAAATAATTTAATAATAATAATAATAATAGTTTTTTAAAATAAGTACTCACTGCTTTTATGAATTCATCAATATGGATACTGTTGGATATTAACTACTCATTGAGAATGATGAATTCTTAGTTGTTCTGCCATGAAATACCATTGTTGAAAGCTGTCTGTGCAACATATCATTTCCTGATTATTGTATTCTGGCATACCCATCTAGTTGATTTCATTACTTAATATTGATTACACGTGAAAGTCAATTAACCCACTTTCACTTCTGTATCCGGTATGGCTAAACTTCTGTACCTGGTGGAGGCTAAATAGAAAATGCCAAATATTTCTATAAATCCAGTTCATCTGATGTAGTGGGGATTTACAGGAAGTGCTGTTTGATTTTAATAGCCATGTAAAAATTATGTTGGCACATTTATGTGATATTTGAAACTTCCATTTGCCTTCCTGGTGTGGAATTAGATGCTAGCTTGCTACTCACTCGCATGAATATAAAGCAAGCTTTGGAAAGATTTTGTTTTCCTGTATATCATGAGTGATTTGCATTTAATAGTAATCCTTTTGTTATTTACTTTCTGGTAAATGACTAGCTATGACTACATCCTAGGAAATTAAAACTTTTTCCCCCTTAAAAAAAGAAAACAATTATGAGAGTAATAAACCTTTGCAACAATGGCATATCAATCATCTATTCCATGGTATATATTTAAAAAATTGAATGCTTCAAAACATTCTCCTTAATCTACCTTACTATTTTAGAGATAACTGATTATGTAGCTAAACATTTGCTAAATTTCTTTGAGAATACAGACCTTATTTAGTAATATTCAGTCTCCATTTGGATAGTACAATCCTGTACACATGTATATATCAGCAGCCATTATCACATGCTCACAATGCGTGCAAGTCCACTTCGGCAAATGTATTCAAAGCCGTCTCGCCAGACAAAAAAGTGCAATAATTTATCAGCCATTCACGCAGAAAATTCTACCTCAGAGTTCACCATTTTACCAATAATGTGACAAAATAGAATAAGAAGTATGTGAGCTTACATGTCATAGAATCAGTGGAGTTTCAATTAAAATTTTCCACTGAACGTGCACATTCCACAAAAACGACATGCCTATTGTTAGATTGTGACTAATTTGGGGAATTTTGAATTCATACAATGCCAAAACAAAACAATGAAACCAAATGCTGAATGATCCCTGTTTAGATAATGTTACCCCAATGTTTACTCTATAATATCTGGTATCTTGGCATGATGATTATCAATTTTATGAAGTTCAGGTCAATGTATTAATTGTGATGAATGCCATTGTTTAATGGTTGACTACAGTCTATTTAATCTGGCTTATCTGTACGATGTAGGTTCCTTGAACTTTGGAGTTGCACTTTAATGGTAAGAAAGCACATCTAATCATGATTCCACAGTGGTGTAACCAGGGAGGATGGAGAGGGGGAGCCCACACTCAAGATCCTTTCCCCCTCCTTTCCCAATTGAGATCTGGAAAATAAATTGGTAGTATTAACACCAACAGTACACCATTTTCATGTGCTTTATTGATGCCCCAAATAATATTGCCCCCCCCCCCCCTCAGATTCCAGAAAAATAAAGCACTGCATTTTTTGTAAAAAAAAATGAAAGTGGGAAGTGATTGATATTAATACTATGTTGAGTTCTACCTAGGAATGCAATGGAAAATTTTGAATGCAGCCAATTTTATTGGATTATTTTATGCCATAAAAATACATATCATGCAAACTGTGAAGATTAATATCAATTTTTTAATATTGTCAGGGATAATTAATGCATGCTGTTTTTATGATCTTTAAAGATATCAGGCATGAGAAAGAACTTTTGCAAAAAACTTAAGTGGCAAAAAAATGAAAAACAGCATGAAATCTGGTAAAAATACTAATAATCAGGCTGGAAATCAATTAAAATATTTAAATTCATGCAACCAAAAAGGAAACAAACAAAAAAAACACCATTTTTTAAGATGAAAATTCTCATGCCTAAGATATTTGTGCAAAACTGTACTTCCAGAGCAACAAATGTACACCATATCTACATGTTGCCTATGGGAATTAAATTACTGGGTTAATGGGTTAAGTAGCCACTTACTTGTCATATTCTGTCTGCCTAATCACATAGCCAGTGGCGTAACAGCTTTTTTTTTTTCGGGGAGGGCGGGGGGGGGGGGGGGCACAAATATTTTCAGGGGGGAAAACATATATTAAAATTTGTTAGTTTTGTATATGGCCTATGTAAATCACTCATTTTTCAGGGGGCAAGAGGGGGGGCAAGATTCCCCTGACCCCCCCCCCCCTCTGGTTACGCCACTGCACATAGCTCTCGGGCTGAGTGGTTGAAGCACTGGTCTGATGCACTTCAGGTCCCGGGTTCAATCCTCGGAAAGGGATGACTTTCCTAAATTTCTTTTTGTTTCAATAGCGAATCCAGTGAAAAATTTAGAATTACTTATGTATGTAGGCAAGGTAAAGGTCCACTTAAAGGGGATTCTGTGATTCATAGTGTCAATCCCCATTTACCCCAAACATTTTTATATCATCTGAACTAATGGCAAAGGCTCCGTAATGTATGTGTATCCAGTTTTGTGAGCAGATTGAATTTCTTCTGCAAAAAATTTTTAACTCTTTATTATTTCCGTCCCGAAACTAAAATTACAAAACAGTGGCCTATTATACTGTGGGCCTTAATTTCTTGGACATAACAAATATATCTCAGCTACACATGATGTTAATACTCGACAAGCAGCTGCTGGCCAGTTAGCAATGGTACTGATATTGAATCTTTTAAATCATCTTTCATGTTCAGTGGCGTTTTATTGTGGAACAATCTTGATATTAAAATAAAAAATGCTGCAAATGTGCAAACTTTTAAAAAAACATACAAGAGCAAATATTTTAAATCCTCACAATAGTGTATTTTGGTAATTTTTTTATTTTGTACCCTAAACTTTTGATATTATTTTAATGGTTTTAATATTTTGTACATATATTATGTTTTTAAAATATGTTTGGTGTTTGTTGTTTTTATCTCTCTATGTATATTTAAATAGTAGTATTTTATGGATTTTTAAATTTGATAATATGTATATGCTGCAGGGCCCCTTTTAGATCAGTTTCGACTGAATTGGGCTACCCTGGGTAAAGATGTTGCAAATAAAATAAAATAAACAAATGCGCGTGTTGATCGTTGCGTGTATTGCATCTATGTTCAACACAATGGTGCGCCATTTTGGCAGGGAAGCGGGCGTCCAAACTGTCCAAGAAATTATGAGCCAGAGTATAGAATACTGAAAGAGCATGCTAGAATCAAAAAATGCACATTTCAAATACACAATGCAGAGATGATATTGCATGCACGCACGCGTGCACACACACACACACATGTGCACACACACACACACAGACATTAAAATGAGCCAGTTTTATAGACGACATTCTTAGAATGTAAATGGTTTATGGGCCGTCTTGAATGGAATAAACCACAATACTTTGGTATGCTTTATTCTCTAAAAATGCAAATTAGGGTGATTTTTTTTTGCTTATTAGTGTTATTTGAACCAGTTTCTTAGACATCTGTCTTAAACGGTCTTAGAGTGACGGGCTATCGTTAATGGAATAAATTGCAATATTATATTGCACTTTATTCTGTTTTTAAATTAGGGTGATGGGCTATCTCTAAGACTTTTACATGTTAATTAGTTGTGGAGACAAAAGAAAACAAAGAAAAACATGCCCCATGAAGGCTTGAAACTGTCCCTAATTAAGCCTGTGTAATCTGTACACACACCCAACGGGTAAGAGAGAATGAAGCCAGGTTTTATAGGACCGGGCGGAGCATTTAGATGTTACATGGTTGAGCGGCGCTCTTGAATGGATAAACCCACAATACTTTGCGTTGCTTATATGTTTCCGCAAATAAAACATGGCAAGAAAGTGGGAAGAGAGAAAGGAGGAAGGAAGAAGGGGAGAAATGGAAGGGGCAAAAGTATACTGACGTAACGAGAAACAATCCAGTACATATTGGTTAGCTTCTGAGCACTGACGTTTTTAGTCATAGGTGATGAAATGAACAGTTTTATACATTCTTAAAATATAAATGGTTGACAGAATAAAGCACAATACTAGGAGCACTTTGCTTATAGTAGATTCATCCCATCGTGTCACTTCTAGTACTTTTCAGAAGTATGGCATTGAATGATGGGGATGTATGTGCATTGGATGGAAATAAAATTTCACGTTAAATCTATGAAAACATAGAGTACCTTGCACAGAAAAATCATTCAGTGTTCATGACATCATTCAAGTCAACGTAAACCCATACACCTACATTGATTCTCAAAACATTCTGACTAATCGTATTTGCTTTAATAGTATAATGTAACAGGTGAATTGAACGTTGCTGACTTTGAGGCTTGAGCGCCCGCGTTGGATACGAGGGAGCAAAAAGTCTTTGTACTCCGGTATACATGAAGGCGAGATTATCTTGTTTGTTCAGGAAGCGTTACTCGAGCCACATATCGCCCTCCTGTCCCAAGTAATCGACGCTGCCCAAAACTTTTCCCGCGGTGACACAATGGGTTGATCACTATAGTAAAATTCAAATTAGGATGGTGGTCTGTGTCTCTAAGAACTAATTCATAGTATAACACAGTAGATTGAAACTTCTGCACAAATAAAATTAAAGCACTATCGTGATTTGCTACATCAGAAAATCAAAAAATGATCAAAAATCAGATTTTTTAGCATGTCTGTAACAAGTATAGGTATCCTAACAATACCCTACAGTGATAGGACCAGAAGCAACCTAATAAGGACAAAATGGATTTTTATCCATAAATGTCTGAACGGACTCTAAACTAACAACACATAATTCCATGGAATCGTATCTTGAGCACTGCCGTTTTGTTTTCGGTCAATTCTCAGTTGGAATAGTAGTTATGAGAATTCTAAAGTCTTATTCTTCACTTGTAAAGCGAATTCCTGCAATTTTCAAATACTTTGACTCTTTTCGGATAAATCACCGATAAGTGTCTGTAATACTAATTTTTCCAATTGTGGATATATTGTTGGCCAGATACCCTCTGGCATCATCAGCTACTAAAGATGTTATGATTGATCTCAATGAGCTGTCAGCTGATGATGTCAAATCCGACCGACAGTGGTGGAGAAACATTATAAGAAGGCATCCATAAGGATCCAAATCCAGGCCCTTGTCTTGTTAAGGCAGCTTAGCCTTTCTGGTATTGATGGCCTCCAAGATTCTTGCAAAATCTTTGGACTATCTCGCTAGGATTTTAACCTTTGGGTCAAAATGAATTTGCAGTTTTTAGATTTTCAGAAACTGCCGACGTGGAGGAAGATATGGTGGTCCATAGGTTTCTTAATGCATTTGCCCAGAGGCTTAGCTGATTCACCAACGTAAAGCTCTTGTGGCCAGTTCCACACTCAAATCAAAAACACATCCTGATATTGCGTCTGGAAGTGGTTGTCCTGGGGCAATACCAGTAATTTGCTTGAGTCAGTGCGTTTTTTTGAACGATGTTTGTCCCCCACTTTCTTTATAGGCTCTGCGCATATACCAGATATATCCTGGATATGAGGAACACCCAATCCTGATAAAACCACAGGACAGATTGATGTGATTCTTTTCCACCTCTAAGTCTTATATATATATATATAAATGTCTGGGGAATTTGAGTTTTTCAAAGCCCCCATATAAAAGAAAAATGTCACCACAAGGCTTGGAGGAGGAGGAGGGAGTCGTTAGTGGTGGTATTGGCATTTAACGACACATCAAGCATTTATATTGTGTCAGTTTAGCGTCACAAAGATTTACTTTTTTCAATTCACTTATTATCATATTACAGGTTAGAGAAGAAAGCTAAGTTTTAGAAGCAGAGGAATCCGGAGGACCCGGAGGGAAAAACCTGTGAGGACTGGAAACAAATTGCACATGAAATCACAGGGCTGACCGAGGGTCGAACCAGGGACCACAGTGGTGCGAAGTGCAGGAAGCCCACTCTGCGCTTAATTAGTTACTTATTTTAATCAATCAAAGGATTAAAAATCGATTATTGAAATGGAAAGAAAGCGAAGCCTGCATCCGTATTAGAGTCATCCAAGTTGAGGGCAGAACAGCGCGTAATAGATGAGGTTAGATCTTGGAATTTTCTAATAATTAAACTAACTATTCCTTTATCATATCAGAACTGACCTTTGTTGCGAGAAAAGAAACCATAAACAAAGAATGTGCGTGGAGAATGTTTATTGTCTAATGACAACTAAAAGAGTAACAAATCCATGGATAAATGAAAATTGGTGCAAATTTTCAATCGCCATAACTCGGTCAATATGTTCCCTTTGGAAAGTTTTTTTTTGATCGGAAACCTACAAAACATTCACGTTTCATGATTTGTATTAATTTTGTCTGGTTTACTTTTTCATCTTCGTGAAATAGAGGGCATTGAAAATCACTATCTGGGTATTTTTGGGTGTATAATGCAAATAGGGCAATCAAAAATGTGATGGCTCCTTTACTTTTATTTCTTTGGGTTGTAAAAATGCAATATCTTCACCCGGACCAAGTTCGGGGTCCGACTCCGGAACCATATTTTTACAAACTGTCCCATTTTTTTTTGTTAATCTGACTCACACTGCAGACTTTCGACCAGTACATCATAAGCAATAGGCTTCATTAACTCTAAAAATAACACGCGATGAACTTTTTCCCCCCCCCCCTGATGCGCAGATTTGATTCTACACCAAATATTACCCCAAGAAATGATTTTCAAAATTGTGGGGGACTCCATTACTTAATCTGTGACCCTCTCAACAATAGTCTTTCATTTCAACATTGGGGTGGCACTTTTAATGGTGACCCCTAAATTTCCAATTGCTTTAGCGAGAAAACGAAATGGACTATGACGCTCAAAATTTCAGATTTCATATCTCATCAATTCTACAACAACCATACAACTTAAGCGAAAAAATCCATACATGTTGCTGTGGCACCTCTCGAATGCTGACATGGAATGGCCCTGAACTTATATGATAGATATCAAAAAATCAACAAACACACAACACCGAAAAAACAAAACAAGTGTCTAAGGAATGTCGATACGCTTGGTCATTTTAAAGCGGATTATAAAGTGTGCCCAATAGAAAATCTGTGAAGAATTCATTAACAAATAACACCAAGAGTTTAGTGGTTGTTTCATTCTATTTATTCAAGACACTATGTACCCTCATTATCATTATGACCAAACTCAAACTTTTATTTTTCTGTGGGCCACAGCAATGATAGAGAAGATATTACAAAATCTTCTAATTATAAAATTATTTTTTTGCAATAGAGATTATTTTAAAACTAAAATATAGTTAGAAATAGATGAAGTATAGATACGATCAGACATTAGCCTGGCCTGTGCTTAAGAGCTTTACACAGACTAGAAAATTCTGTGGGAGTAGAACTCCACCGAAGTGATTGTGCCTTGATATGTACACTTTTAATTAGTTACAAATATCAGAGCAAAGTCACTATCCCCTTAACTAACACAAAAAATACAGCAAGTAAAACTTGCACATCCCCCTGGCCCAAGATGGCAGTATAATCAAGTTGGTTAGTTGGCACACTTGTCAGTTGCAGGGCATCAACATGACCTCAGATGACATCTGCCCAGGTCCATGACCTTTGAAGGAACCCCTACTTAACACTTGACACCAAAGGTTGGTTTATTTATTAAAAAATGGATCAGTGAGTCCAATACTCAAATTATGGTCCAGCCATGAGTGAAAAAAATATTGGGTGAGACGAAGTCGAGCCCAAAATTTTAAAAAGCAAAAAACTAAAAAATTAAAAAAAAAAAAAAAAAAAAAAAAAATTTTATCATTATTAATTTTGAGAATCGTGTGTCCTATATTACTATAAACATTTCATTTTAAAAGTAGGTATATGTACATGGAACCATAATTATAAGCATAGAAAATAGGATGATGCCTGCAATATAAGCAATAAATAACAACAGACACTATGAAAACACTGAGAAGAAACAGCACAAGCATGGAACCCAAACTGTGGATCACCAATACAGACATAGAATAATTCAAAACACCAAAGAACCATCAATAGTGGGATCAGCCAGGCATTCAAAAAAAGACATCAAACACAGGAACCACCCAAACACATGGAGAACCACAAAAAAAACCCAAACCACGGAAAGCATGGAACCACCTGACACCGGGAACACCCGAACACCGGGAACCACCCGGACCACCGGGAACCACCCGACACCGGGAACCCCCCCCACGGAACCGGGAACACCCGACACGGGAACCAACCGCACCGGGAAACCACCCGACACTGGGAAACCACCCGCTCTGGGAACCACCCGACTCTGGGGAAGGAACCCACCCGCTCTGGGAACCCCCAAACACTGGGAACCATCCAAACACTGGGAACCATCTGGAAACCATCTGGGAACCACCCAAGACATGGAATCACCTAATGTGAACAGCAAATACTGGAAACCCCCCAAAACATGGAAGAAAGACTGAACTCACAACCACCCCACCACCAAAAATGAAAAAATCCTTAAATTGTATCAAACCCAATCAGTCGAATGTGCATATAATTTTTATGAGTCAAAGTGGTGAAAAAAGTGGGCACCCAGGTTTCTGCTGGCATTGAAGACTCAAACTCTCATTTTTATTGGGGTCTTTACCATGGTATAGTAATATAGGGACAGAAGATTGTCAAAAACATAATAATGGTTAATCGACTTAAACTTGGCGTGAAAATTTAAAACCTAACCACATGGAACCGCATACATAAAACATGATCTCAGATGACCTTTGACCTTGGCCCTATGACCTTGACATCATCCACAATGAAGGAACTCTGTTTTAAAGGTCACCACAAGGTCAACCAAGGTTACATGAGGTCACCAACACATAGGTCACTACCCAAATACCATGGTATAAGTGTTACGAAAAATTGGTCAACACAGGTGGATCCAACCAAGCAAATTGGATAAAATTATTTAGGGGCCATGACCTTTAAGAATTCTAGATACCTTTAACTTCATCTTATGAGAGAGGTAACTGACGGATCACTATCCAAGGAACCATTACATGTAAGCACCCATTAAAATGTGTGCATATATGTGAAAACAGCAATTATGTTTAGGGTTACATTTCACCACAGACATACACAGACACAAGTGCAGACACAAGCAATCCATTATGTGCCTCTTATAAACATAAAAATTGCCTCCTGTGAACCTGTGTATGCCAATGACAATTATTGGTATCGACGTGCAGATTCTGAACGGAGACACTGGCACACCAGGGGGGGGGGCCGGCCAAGATAGCGTCGTTTTGCCGTTCCCAAGGTTTAGCACGTAATCACTAAACTTGACAAATATTCTAAAGGCAAAATATGTTTGATATCAATATGTTCCACTAAAAATCCGTTGGAGTTGATTCTTCAGTCTAAGTATTTTTTGGTATGAATAACGGTTACAAAAGGGATCCATGACGAGGCTCGCTTGGCCTCATTTCAATCGCAGGTCACCGTTTCATTGATAGCTGCGGACAAACTTTGTACAGGCCCGCCGGTACCAGGAGCCCCAGGGTGGTAGACCACTGCCACCACCGTGGAATGAGTCGTTGACCTGAATGTAGCAATCCTCTCATGTGCGGTCTTTGAAAAACCGATTTGATGATAGTTTGGCAGCACATTAGCAACACAGCTAAGCAAGGCAATTTAAACGGTCGCGGCTCCGTATGGGAATTCCCACTCGCCCCTCACTATCTATTTATAAACGCGCCCAGTGACTTTCAAATTCGGTCACGGTTAGGCCGTCCAAGGACTCGTGCGGGCAGTTTGCGCTATGAATGAAGCTGGCCGCCACCGCCGCTGGCCACATTTGAAAAATAGTACGCCCTCAAGATTTTCAAAAGCGATTTTTGAATGGTGTAAAGCTTTAATACAAAAGCCCTCACCTCACCCGAAATGATTAAGACCCCCAATCAGCTTTTTTTCCCTTATGGGAAACAGACCAATGTTATAATTTAACGGTCACCGGCGACGTTAAGTTCAGCAGACAAAATGGGTTAACACAAGAACACGCAGCTGTATGCATGTTTCCCACGTATGCACACTGTTTGACGGTCTATCACTTGTGGTTTTAATAGCAGGGGAGGAGTCAAAAATATTCATGTAATATACACATTTGTTGATTAAAGTTGATGGAAAAATTAAAAGTTGGCTACAAATTACCTTGGAGTCTTTCCTCATTCAATTTCCCTATCTGTTTGGGGTATGTCATTTTAGTGTAAAATATATCTCTGTTCTTTCCCAATGGCCTTAGACTATTCATTTGAGAGCAGATTGAAGAATTTCTATTTGTGAAAAAGTGCCTAGTGCCAGTGGCCCGTATGCTAGTGAATCGTGCCGTGAGCAAAAAATAAAGTGGGGATCCAGGGATAGCCTTATGGGCCCTATGTGTCCGAGCGGGCCCCTGGATTGCTCTCGGGTGTTAGCATGTTGAGTCTCTTCGGAGAGCTTCTCATATCTCATATTCTTGAAGCAGATGAAAATACTACTCTCAGTTAAAACCGGCAAAAAAAAACGGACCAAAAATAGTCGGAAAACTGAACCAATTTGCATCAGTGTTTTGGCGGAGGCATATTTGGGTTGCTGCCAAATGCCCTCTGACCCAACACACGGCCTGTTCAAATTATTCTTATCGTTTCAGAAAACAAATCCACAAAAAACTATTTATGAAGGAATGATTTATGAAATGAATAATTTTATGGACATGTTATTATTTCTTATACTGACATATGAAAAGAGGGAAAAAAATATTGTAGAATACGTCTAGTGAAGTAGAAAGCCTTGAGAGGGTTGACCCAGAAACATGGTCTTAGGATGTGTCTATACTCGTAAATGTATGTTTTTCACTAAACTTTAATGGTTCCAGACGTCATAGAAACATTCTTGAGATGGATATAAGATTAAAATATGGAATTTGTACAGTGTATGGGAAATGCATATCATTGGAATTCAAGGCTAAAAAGGTTTGTTGTTTAAAGAAGATAGGTTTCCGAATTTTGCAGTCCATCAGTGGTAGGGCAATTTTTTGGCATGGGAGTAATAAAGATCTTTAGATTTTCTGAAATTCTTTAACAACTTGGGGTGGGATTATAATCGAGCATGGGACTATACTGGGTCAGTACGGCTATTATTTGAGTGGCCTTCGGAGTACCTTCCGTTATAGATTCACAATGAAGCAGATGAACTATACTGCAACTGGCAGGGGCCAGGGGACGGAACCCCTGGAAGCTCTCGAGTTTTAGATGTTTGAGTGCCTTTGGAGAGCCCTCAGATATTATATTATCATGAAGCAAATGATCTATGCTTGCCCCTGGCAGGGGGTCCAGGGGGCGAAGCCCCCTGGAAGCTCTCGAGTTTAAGTAAGTTTGAGTACCTTTAAAAGGGTCTCAGTTATGAAATATCGGCCTATATAAGGCCTGTGGACAAGAGGTGCGATAGAGAACGATCCACGTCGCATTTGCACCGGAAGCAACGGGTCGGAAGCTATAGCCTTGGGCTATTTTTAGAATTTGGGATCGATGTTATCAGAGACGATTATTCCGACCAAGACGGGAGGTTGCAGAACAGAATTTGGAAAGTATAAAATGCATTTTCAATGTAAAAAAAGTCAGACAGCAGGAATTTGTTTTGTTTGGGAATTCCGAGGGCTAAGTTTCAGGTTGGCAATTACCGAAACCCAATGCCACTCAATGCCAGGCCACAGACCCAATGTTTACTTTCATTCAGTTGCACTTCACAAAATTCATTGATGTACTATGAATATAAATCAAACAGAAAAAAGCCGACTAACCTATGTCCCGACATAAAATACACACAAATTTAATCGGGTTCTATAAATGCTGAAAGATGTTCAAATATTCCCTGACATTCCTTCGATCTCTGGCGATCAATAAACAAAAGCTGTCAATTCGTCGGTCACCCTCTGCAGATGCGGTCGTGTCAAGAATGAACTTGCTGATACCAAGGATTTCGCTTGTAATTTTCTCCATAGAACACCCGACTTATTAAGGGAAAAAAAAGCCTGACGACAACTGGACTTAGAAAAACGGTCAAATATCTTAAGTCGGCAATCATTCATGAAATTATGGCTGTCAAAGTAGAGCGTTTGTGTGGGTGCCCAATAGGGATTTCGACCGCGAGAATGCGAAATGTTATTGCGCAATATCGCCGAAGGACAGATAGGGAAGGACTTCTATCACCTCGGGCTGTGACAGTGTCAATTTTATTTTCACAACGTCATTTTCAGCGCCCCCCTGGAGGTGGCACGGGGCAATTGCCCCCTAGCTACGCCATGGCCAGTGCCGCTTGAAGTGATAAGTTGTGCTTTGGTTTTAAATATGGCATTTCACCCCCCCAGATTCCAAAAAAGGACATTACAAAATATAGCTTTTAAGATTGTTTGGGCGATGTTCTTTGAATGGTAATATCCAAGTAATAAACTTCTCCCTACTCTTGCTTTCTTTGTCCACATAATTGATTCTTTAAGTAATACAGACAATTTCGTTTGTTAATAAGCGTTGTAAAATGTGATATTGCAACAATATATCAATGCTCATTTTTTATGAAAGCAGTATGAAACTTAAAGACACTATCAGTGATTCTGGCAAAAAAAAGTTGAAAAAAATCCATTTGTAGAATATCTTGAAAGTGGAAAGTAAAATAATAAAAACTAGTCAAATACTTTAACATGACACTTGGAAGGAGAAAGAAAATAGGAGCCCCACTCAATTGCATTAAATTTGACACTTAAAATGTACTTGGTACTTAACGATTTACTCCAATGTTGACTAAAATATCAAATTACACTTATATATTATTTATATGACTTGTAGAGATGTTAGACCACCTACATGTGCCACAAATAAGCAAAAACCAAATTTTTCATGATTTTTTGAAGAGATTTTCTGATTTATCAAATTGCTGATTGTGCCTTTAACATGCTTCCTTTAAAACTGACCCATTATAACATAACTGAAATGGTATCTGTGGCCCACCACTACAATTACATAACAATGGAGATTTAAAGGAGAAAGATGTCTACTTTCCCATTACACAGCATCACTCTGGGTGTAGGTTATCTTGGCAAATGGCTAACCGGAAAATATCTTCTGGACGAAGCAGACAAGTGCTACCAACTATTACCTACAGCAACAAATCATAAAATTAAAAACAATTGTATTAAATTACTCTGTAATCCAATCCAGTCAGTCAGGCTGTCATGATAGCACAACTACTTAACATAAAAATTGTTGTAGACACATTCAGCATGAGCTTACACAAATAAAATGGAGAGTATCCATGTTTCAGATTAGCAGCCATCTTTGGGGTATAACAATACACTCACCCAGACAAATGGAATGTAGTCCAGGTGCAAGCAGATGAATGTATATACTTTGTTCGGTCTCAAGTTTGAGGGTGACTTCATGACACGATTCTGCATTTTGTCTAACATTTCAATTGTCCCACCTTTGTTCGCGTGCATACATGTTGCAATTCCAAGGTTGACATGTACGTTCCTAAGGTGCGAAACCTAACACATGCAGTGACGTCACCCTCAAACTTGAGATCGATTAGAGTACAGTTGCAAGATTATCTTCCCCCGAAGATGGCTGCTAATCTGACTATGACAAAAAATACAGCAAGTTAAGTAAAAATTGCATATTCCCATGGCTGCATTACATCTGGATGGATGATGGACATTTCCCTTCATTACAACATCCCCTATGGTTGAACCAGGGCAATAAAAATCAAGCCAGTGTTAGAGCATAACAGAATTCAATTCCCTGTTGCCAATAAATATAAAGTAAAACATTTTCTGAAATCTTTGCTTTCTTAAAACTGATTGATAGAATAATATGTACACAACTTTTTTGAAGTAGATGATTCAATTTATCTTTTGGAATGCTTTCAAATTTGCTAGGATTTCAATAACTTCAGAGAAAACACTATTTTAAAACATGAATTCCATCACTTTTGTGCGACTCAAAAACACCACCTCCCGGAACCCTGATAAATAATTTTAATAAACAACATCAGTACTTCGGACCACAAATCGGGGCATTTTCAAGAACATCTTCAACCAAGTAATGAGGTCAGAGCAACAAAGCATATTGATAACAAATGATTCTTATTATCAAGAAACAAAATGCAACCTACCTGAGTAGCAGATGATTTTGCTGCTACAGCCTCCTTCACTAGCCTCACTTCTGATGGAGTTACACCTCCAACAATGAAAATAATTACTAACGGATGATCATTGGGCGTGGCTTGCTAACATTAATAAATAAGTGAAGATTAAATGAGCAATGTCATATTACAAAGTGATCAAGGGACCAGTTTCGCTGACTTTCTGGAGAAAACATTCAGAATCCTTAGAACATATTACATATTATGATATGCCACTATCCAAATAAAATAACATATTGATTAACATTCTGTGACAGGCTTTAGCCACAGAAGGGATTTACCCCAAATTTGTCCCTCCCCCCCCCCCATTGTCCCCCACAACTGGTATGCCTGTCAAAAGTGTTGGATAACTACCATCTTACAGTTAAATAGCTAATTCTCGCACCTTTTGAGGCACATATTGGCAGCATCTGTCTAAGTACCATTTATTAAAAATTGCAATTTTGTTACTTCGCGCACATGTACATTTTGCTCAAAATTTATTATCCCCCCCAACATTTTCCCCTTTCCCATCCCCAAAAAGTTTAGATCCTGGTGGCTGCCACCTAACTAGCTATGATAATTCAGATTATTATCAATATCTATAACCTTACCTGAAACTTGTCGGATTAGAATCTCTTTTAAACGAGCTGATTTGTTCTCTATGATCTATCAGCTCTGGTTTAGCTGGGTCAAAATAGGACATCAAGGATTTGTTTCAGTATTGGTTTTGTAAGTAGCTGGTTGAATGTCACTACCCATGGTATAGATGGGAACTGAAAAAAATAGAAATAAGAAAAAAAAATATTTAAATACCTTTTCTTCACCATTGTACATAATTTTCCCACAAGTTTACACGATAATGCATGTACACGTATAGAAGTACATCAAGCCAAAAAAATACAGGCGGTCTCGGACCGCTTGTGTCGCCCGCCGTTATGGTTAGTGAATGATAGGCCTAACAGGACCTTTGACCTTGATACCTGGACCTGTTGACCTCATCAACAAATGAGGGATCCCCATGTGCACCTAGATTCCAGGTTTGGTTCCAATTGAAACATTCAACTTTGCAAATGAGGTAAATAACTTTACACCTTCCTTGCCATTTTAACAATTGACCCACATGACCTTTGACTTGGCATGGACCTTTGACCTCATCAAAAAAAGTGGGGGGAGCCATGGTGCACCTGTGGACCCACCAGTTTGTTTGGTTTAAATCCATCAAAGTATGAGGATTATACAAGCAAAAATGTTACCCCCTTTTTCACAACATACATCAAAACAGGACAACAGAAATAAACAACAGACAACAGGACACAACAACAGAAATCACAACAGGACAACAACAGTGGACAAGTGATCCCTATGTGTCTTCCTGCCGTAGGGCAGGCGAAACAACATACAAAAAAAACGGTAGGTAAAACCAGTGCACCACCCAACAAACCCAGATGTATGAAATTAGATTGGCTACTTAGCACTACATGATAGCCTTCTAAACCTTTCTTTAAGTGGTTCAAAAAATCACCCAAAAAGGGCAATAAAAAATTCCTGTGTAAACACATAGCGATTTTTGCATAAAAGATAGATATATTCAGTTGAATGTTTAAGTAAAGTGTTCAGTAAAATGACCCAACAAACACAAAAAGAAAACCAGACCATGGATCTGTGAAGAAATGACACTTTTAAAGCTCACAGAAGAGAATACAATTACCATGCAAAATAACAATGACACAATTAACCCTACATAAACATTTAATATCTTGCAGGTCCCACCTTTTGACCCTTTCAACATGGAGAGATCCATAAAACACCAACAAATTTTTAAAAACCAAGCTCACCAATGACTGTTTACCAAAGTATGTGAGCAAAAAGGATGATCAACACAGACTAGAGGGACACACAGCATGACAGAGACAGACAACAGACAGACAGACAGACAGACACATGGCAAACTTGTCAATGCAAGGTTAGCTATGGCTCCCACATTAAAAATAAACATTACCTGGAATCGTTGCACATTTATCTCTTGCTTTTCAATCGAGTGGAGTGTCTGATTATATAATTTTTTGACTCCGTGGTCGCAGACGTTCTGTTTTTCTTCTCCAACTATGAATTAAAAAAAAAATATATATATCAAATTAGTACAAAATCATACAAATCATTTAACCAGTAAAAAGCTGTAGATAATTTGAAGATGTTTCCAGCTCACTCTCAAAAACAAATAAAAAACCACCCACAGGCATAACCAAAACACAAAACCCAGTACCACAATCCTGATTAATAAATATACTACCAATACAACATATATACAGATACACAAAAAACGCTAATTAGATCACCGATGAACGATCAGTTATTTTGCCTCTATGACTTTCAGTGCAAGTAAAAATTTGCGGGGGGGGGGCGGGGCTGGGGGGGTGATGAATTACCTGGTTAGTATGGGAAATTGTGCCCTCCTACAATATACCCAAGTTTGGTTAATGGCTCATCCAGAAAAAAAGTATATGGCCAAATGTTTACCTTTTCTGTGAAATATTGACCTTTTTCCCTACCCCATGACAGACCAGGGGAGGACCCCGGGGAACAACTTATATGGTTAGTAGGGGCTTTTTCACTCTACAATATACCCAAGTTTGGCTACCTATAGATCATCCAGAAAAAAAGATATGGCCATAGTTCCAGGGACATAATAGGACAGACATTACGGGCTGGAGGGATTAACTTTAATTCGGCCCCGTTCTGAACTTCTTCGGCAGGGACAAAAAGCTAACCATTCTCAATATTTTTTTTTTGGAAAGTCAGGAGGCCATATGGATTAAAATAGGCAGGGCACCAAAGAATTGGGTAATATCAGTTCTCCTCATCCATGCTGGTAAATTGTGCTGTCGTCGGTCTGTCTGTTCAGTAGCAAAATGAGGTGAATTGTTAGACAAAACTAGAAATGACCAGAAACCTGATACATTGACAGACACAAAATCAGATTGCAGTTTCTCTGAGAGTCATTTTAGTCATTGGCAGGCATTTTACAAGAACTTACTCAGTGCTTGTTATTAGTTTCTGAGGTTTGTCATATGCTAGACTGGCATCAGTAAGAACATTCATGGAGATGTCTTTCTTCTGAGTTACTATGGGAACACTCATCTCCCATCAATGAATTAGGCAATATCAGCATCACTATAATGTCATCTAGGCTGTAAGACCTATAAAATAAATGATATTAATATATTAAACTAGAATATCTTGCTTTGTTAATTAGATATCCATAAATTTTATCTATGCTCTTATGGCCAGGTTTAAAGGTATAGATTCAGAGATTTCCGATGAGGGCGCACTCATTTTTTCAAAAATAATCGTGTTTTTGCATATCAAGTAATGCTTGCCATAGACTAATCACGGTGTGAAAGAACTAAGCTCAAATCGAAGTCCTCATATAGAAAAATCACAACTCTTTGTGATAAACTTCGATCCGGAATTTTCTGTATACACGGTATATTTATGGGACTGTTATAATGTGCATAATGTTTACTGCATCAAAAGCGACAATCCGACTCATCTCTAACTTTGGAATTGAGCATTTTAGGTGACTATAATTAGTTCTAGATGACTATTTTAATTCCTACATCAAATAAATTATGTATTTTGGAAATCTCTGAGTCAGACTAAGCTAACCAAAATTAACAACGAGTTCTATAAATTTGAGAATACACTTTTTAAGTCTTCAGCAAGATGTGGAACTTAATTCTTTATTATCCACAATGCCAGTGGGCAGGAACACTGGAAAAAATACAACTGACCGTTTGAACAATACCTCAATTACGAGCACAGCCACTCAAACCATTGAACTTATACATGTAGGAGCATAGGATCTCCTAGTTTGGTAAACTAGCGATCAGATATTAGGTTTTATTTAGTTCATCACTTTCCTAGCTGTATGGTATTGAATGGTTAAAAAATAGTCATACTTATTAAAACCCAAAAGTGGTAGTAGGAAATTTTACATAAAGCAGGCCATGCGTCCAATCGCTAATAACCTCGTCCCCAGAACAAAGATTTTACGCGGGAAGAACAATGGTCCAAATTTGGTATCTGACGCATATTTTTTTATTTACCCGGTGAAAATCTTAGGGCTAAGGCGACGAAAAAAGAAAACCCTGGTTTACGGGGCGAGCGGACCTTTCGAGTAGGGCGGTCGATCGGCGCGAATTTTTTCTTTTTTGTAATCTTTTTTCTTTCGGAGCTCAAATTGGCCTTAAACTAAAAATAATCCCAAAAATCTGAAAAATCAAGAGAACAATGTGAAAAAATTTTACAAACAAATTTTTCTAAAAAAAATTTGCCAAAATTGATAAAATGTTGGGCTAAAAACAGGGTAATTTTACATGATTTACTTCATCATTGTCATGATTGTAAAAAAAAAAAAATTCTGCAAAACTGGAAAAATCAGGGGCGGTCGGGCCCTTAAAACAAGGTTTTTTATTTCGCGCCTCCTAAAGGCTGGTGGGTTTGGATGTTATGAGGTTTAGTTCTCTATGGAGATTAAAAACTCGTTTTTAGCTCTCACATCAAAATGGGTTGCAAATAAGTTTCAGGAAACTTACAGATAGGGTTTTGTTGTGAAGGTAATTATATCAAGATTTGAAAACTTATATAATGAAATCGGGCCATCCCCCTTTAAGGTTGTATATAATTAAATACCATTATGCCTCTGAAAGGAAAGTGACAATTAACATAGAACCCCTTACCTATTTAATGTATCCGTTGTTGCCAACCCAGCTACAGTAATCTCAAAAGGTTAGGGCATTGTGCTAGTAATACAGAGACTGTTAGTTCAATTTCAGCCAAATAAATAACAGTTAATAAGCCATTTCTGACCTTTCTCCAGATTGATTCTGCTGAAGGAGCTGCATAATCTTGTTGGTTGCAGAGGGGCTAGCCTCATCACCCATCAAAAGTAACTTCTCTGTGCCAAGGATGCTATCCCAGTGTGTTGTCTTGGGATGTGTAAGAGTCTCAACTGTTGCCATGGCAAGTGAGCCAGGGCAGCATTTTTCCACACGGGCCTTTGGATGTGATTTCTAGAGTTTAAATGACCATTTTTAATACACATAGATACTTAACTGAAACGGATTTCATAGTGGGGGACCACGGTAGTGCATAGACTATGTGAGTGTGCAAAATTGAATATAAAATTGTGAATTTTGGTACACAAAGTACTTTATGAATTGTTATAATCAAAAAAAATTGATGAAGCACTTTCCAACCCCTTTCATGAACCCACAGGTTGGATTTCAAGGTTACACAGGGAACATTTAAAATGTTCCGATGGTGTTGAAAGGTTACCACCATGATGTCGATCTTGGTTACAAGGATTCCAAAAAGGATATAGTTTATACTACTGTGACTTAAGTTTGGAATTTGGCGTTAAAAACTGTAAAAAGGGGGAAAAAAGTCAATTTTGGTTTGTGTACCAGGGGTCAAAATTTAAAAGTGCTCCAATTTAGTAATGTGGTTACAGATTGTTGGTTTCGCATAGAAGAAATAGGAATAGTGTTTAGCTATCTTGAAGTGTTTGGTTATTAACCAAAATGGTGAATAAAGTCAACAGCTATTGCGCTATGGCAGCGATTGGATCTCTTGAACCTGTGACTATTTTGTGGCTAACGTGGAACTAAGTACAACAGATAAGGCAAACTATTCTTATTTAAATCTTAAGTAGGGAAACCGATTTGCACCATCAAACAACTTTGAACTTTTGACCCCATTTGCACACCAAAATTGACGTTTTCACCATTTTTAAGTTTTTACTCCGTTAGCTCCGGAACTATAAGCAATAGATAGTGTAAACCATACCTTGTTGGAATCCTTGTAACCAGACAGAATCCATGGTGTGCTTTTCAACACATTCGGAACATTTGTACATTTTGACCCCTGTATAACCTTGTGCAAAAATTCAAATTTTATGGAAGCGCACCACTCTTTCACACAGTCCCCTGCTACACGATGGCTCAATTTCTCAATTTTTCCACAACCTAAACATCAACCCCATGAAAGTGTATTTTTCCAAAAGGATCAACAGTAAATCTGCTTGATCAAATAAGTCTTATACTTAATCACAGAATATAAGCAGTGTGTAGTCAGCCGGGTTGGTTCCAAAGGAGAAAGTTCCTGGTCAGTGCAGAAACGTCCCAATCGCAGACAAAATATCCCCCTCACAGTGGCAGAAGGTGAAAAAGAGACTGGATTTAGCAATGAATATCTGTCTTTTCCCTTCCTGATTTTCTCCTTTAAAAATTCCAATGGGGGAAAATTGACCTCCTCCCCACCACCTGCTGACTATGCCCCTGGAACATTTAGTGAATGAGATGATGCTCTCTTGGCCCTAAAAGCAATAACAGCACATTTTTAAGAGCGCCCCAAATTTTCAAAATTTGTGAGAATTATGCACAACTAGTAAAACGACACCTGTGAACGGAAAATGGCTCAAAGTGTGCATGGCCATAAAAGAAGGGATTTTGTAATTAGATTTTGGGGGATCACCCGGGCGGGACCCTTGATCCTAATTCAATGGCCCCCCTTGACAACATGATACTTCTGTTGTGACACAATCACACACAAATGATTGCAAAAAACCTTCGCACACTCACAAACATATTAACAAAGAGCTAATTAAGTATCAAATGGTTTAAAGCTAACAAACTTCCGCTTAATGTATCCAAAAACTAACTATATTCAATTTACAAAGAAAAAACATGATACACCGCCAACAAAATCATGATTGGACAACACATTCAATTCACCCCGTAGATAGTACAAAATTTCTAGGTGTAAAATTGATCAAATCTTTCCTGGAAATTCACATTTCAAAATTACAAAAAATTCGAAAAACATGGCTCTTAGAAAATTCCGCAACACCTTCCAACACACATTTTATTTTAATTAAAAAACACATTAATAGGCCGTACATATTCTTACATAACATAGCTTGGGCAAGTACGACATTTACACTGGATGACAACTATTGTACATGACTTCTCCAAATTCGGAGTACAGTGGACAATATATTCAAAACTCAAAAACGAGCCATGCGCATTAATCAATAAACACCGAATACCATATCACACTTTAAACCAATGTTTCACAAGTTAAAAAACTCAACATTTTTGGAGTGGCACCGACAAACAGCAGTTTCATGTATCGCTACAACTCAAACACCCTCCAAACATCGTTTTCAAAAATATTTCTCCAAACACAGTGACATACATAGATACAACACTAGAAATGCATGCAAATACATCACATACTAAACCCTCATCAATTAATTAAATAATCAGTTAAATACACTGGCCTTAAAATATGGAATGCACTAAGGAACAGCATAATAAGCTCAAAAACCCACTAGTGCTTTTTTTAAACTTAAACCTAAAAAATGAATTGATTAATAAATATTCAAACTAGTTATATTTGTTATAAAACCGTATCCTTTTTTTTAAATTCTGTTGTTCATCGTTTAATTCAATACATTCCCATCCTTGCTTCATCATTTCTTGTTTTGCTCACTATGATCATTGTTCTTTTGCCCCTAATCTTGTTAAATATAAATTTTAAAAATCATGTTGGTCTTTCCTGTTTGTTGGTCTTGTCTTTTCCGCTTTTTGTGTATTGTCTTATCTTGTCCCGTCCTGTCTAGTAATCCAATTTCAATTGTAAACTCTGTATAGTGAAAGGTGGGGCCATGCTCAAAGTACCCTCCGACTTATTATGACCTTCTCCTGCATTTTCATTAATGTCTTTAATAAAAATTCAGTTAAAAACCACCATTTATCATCTTCTATGTTGTAATGTATTTTATCAATATGTAATGTATTGATCTGAACGAAGCTGTAATAAAAACTTATTTGAATTGAAATTGAATTGAAATGGATATTAAGATGGCCCCACATACTGTGTTTAACCACCGTTTTATTGAAAATATGCAAACAAGCTCATTAATATGTCATAACCCTGTCCACAAAGTATAGAGAACATGACACTGTCATGTTTATCACTTTGTGCCATGTTAGAAGTTCATTACTATCGGTTTAGTCTGTAGGTGGAGTAAGTGATTTTTCTTCAAAATATTGCAATTGCGGCTCATTAATATCACAACCGCCAAAAAAAAGTATACAGCAATGACTTCATCATATTCTACCACCATGCCATGTTAGAAGTTCATAGATAAATAGTTAGTGCGGTAGCGTGGATTAATGCCCTTCCCAAAAAAAAACCCCCATGCAAAATTAGCTTATAAGATTTATAACCTGTCCAAGATGTATACAGCACATGACAGCAGTTAGGTTTTATCACTGTGCCACATTTAGAAGTTTCATTGAGTTTTTTGTAAAAAAAAAGTAATGCTTTTGCTGGCATCCGCCCCCCGCCCATGATGTGTGGTATTAACATAAGCACACAAAACACATTCTGTTGTGGGGACACAAATCTCAATGTTTTTTTGAAAATTGGGAGGCTCTACACAACACAATGTGCGGTTATTTCTGTTATTTGGGTGAATCAAGTGGGAAGCCCCTAGCTATGGCTGCGTGATGGTGTGGATGTGTGTAAAACCAGATTGTGTGTATATTGCAAACTGTCCTTCAGGCGTTGTAGATGTTTCTGTATAGTGTCAGCATTGATGCGTCCCATTCTGCTACCAGCTCAAATTTAGCGGTAGATTTTCCCTTGATATACAGTCTACTAGTTGTCGGTTTACCTCCATCAAACTTCCATTTAGAATGTAAAATTGATGGCAAACATCTTTTGGTCAAATAATTTGTAAACAAATGTAAGTTAAAATCAGCAAATAAGGGGCATAAAGTATTGAAGATGTAAAAAATAAATGATGAAAATACAGCCTTTCACATTGGTTGGTAAGCCACACAATCTTGCCCCCAGCAGCATTTTTTTCAACCTTCAAATTTCACCCAAACGTATTTCCCATAAATTGTGTTACAGTTTTCTGATGCCTAGTTCAAAGTTCAGATACCAAAATTGTATGGATATTTTACTTATTTGGCGTATTAGGTTAAAAAAAGCGACTTGCTCTGCAACTGACCATAAAAATAAAATCTTGGTTAAAAAAACCATCGCGGTCCTCAGACGCTAGTGTCGCCTGCCGTCGCGGTTTTGTGAATGATAAAGCTCATATGACCTTTTCACCTTGATATGTGAACTTGACCTCAAAAACCAAATGAGGGTTTACATGTTAATATCCATTAAACAAGTTTGGTTCCAATTGAAATGCAACTTTCAAGTGATCAGCCTATCTTACACTGGACCTCACATGACCTTTGACCTGGTATGACTAATCTAAATGAGGGATACCATGCTGCATTATGACTCAAGTTTGCTAAACCATCGGAGTAGTGTGGATAAAACAGGCAAAGGTTAACCCTTTTTTCACAACAGACAACAAGACATCAACAGACAACAGTGGACAAGTGATTCCCCGATGTGTCTTCCTTGCCTTAAGGCAGGCGACCCCAACAAAGTAACCCTATGGGTCTTCCGCCTTAGGGCAGTGTTGACACAAAAAATGGCAGAATTCATATTTGTTTATTTCATTGTAAACATCTATGCATGGAGCCTCAAATTACATATTCGGACTCAACTATTACATTGTCATGTTTGTTTACTGTTGAATAAACAATATCGGTGACTGCCGAAAACCAACACATTTGGTAACAGTTGGTGATTGTGTGTACGTTATGTGTGGCATAGTCACGCCTGCCTGTGTTGATTTGAACCAAAATTTTATGCTGCATTTAAGAGAAACAAGCTGATGGTGTTGAGATCACTACGGTTCATAGTTCTGTGAGAAAATGGGCCTGGTGCACCCGGACGCCTCACGATTTACAGAGGACACTGGACATTTGAACACATTCAGTGCACCTCAAGATTTTTCAAAATCAATTTTTGCGCAATTGGTTGTAAGTTTAGCTTTTATATGCATTAGCCCTCACCTGCAATGATTTACGACCGAATCAGCGTCTTTATGGGTAACCGACGATCTTATAATGTCGCCAGCCAATATTAAAATCAGCAGACGACAGGAATGGCGTTAAACACACGAAACTGCATGCCGTATGGATGTTTCCCAAGGCATGCACGCGGTTTGACTGGTCTGGGACCTTTGGTGGTTTTAATATCAATGAGTACGAGTCTATGATATTCATGTAATAACACATTGTTGATTAAAGGTTAGGGAAAACTTAAAAGTAGCCTACAAATACCTGGATGTCTGTTACCTCTCCCATTAACATCCTTATCTGTGTTTTTGAGGTATGTTATTTTTATGTGTTTCCAAATATATCTCTAGTCTTACAATGGCCTAGATTATCAGTGAGAGAAATTGAAGAAATGTCAATTGTATTTGTGAAAATGTGCCAGTGCTGCCTTCCGTTAAAGACTAAACATGCCAGTGTACATCTGATTTTGTGTACATATTAAAAGTTAAGCGGAAAAAGTCACTTCATAAAATTAACTGTGTGGTCTTGTTAGTTATTGTTGATTTCTGACATGGTATTTTTAACAAAAAATCCCTTAAAATGTCCCTTAAACAAATGTTGGCACGGATTCGTGATCCAATCACCTCATTTTGTTATGATTCTCTAGATATTGGGGGGGGAAGACGAGACGAGGTGGGGATCACGAAATGCCCTTTAAGGGCAACACAATTTTTTGACTGCATTGTGGGATTTACAGTTTTAACCAGTTGAAACCAGTTTTGCAAGTTTTAATTTGCAATTTTCCACACAGCTACACATTAAAAACCCTAAGGTCTAAAAAAGTTGTTGCAGGCTTGTAAAGTTGGGTGTTTAAGTGAACCACACAAAAAGGTATGAAAAAAACACCTTGCAAAAGGTCATGTTATATACCCACACCACTGGCAAACAAACTGTTTTTAATGCATGGCAGTGTTTTTGCATCAGTGGTTCTATATTTCCCCAGATAATAAGCACACCTCCTATGGAGAATACTACTGCTTTTTTATGAATGAAAAGTTCACCTTGTTTTTTGAGAAATCTAGCCATAACCCACTCCTCTCTTGACGTAAAATTGCAAGTTTAAAGTCTTATTATTTGATCAGGAAGATGAGGAAAGAAGGATTGAGGGCTCGATTTTGAAATTCCGATTACCCAGGATTACTCTCTTTCACCAGCTCATTGTTTTGGGTAACTTCAAGCGCGCCGCTCGATGAACCTTTGGAAGTATAATCCTGTTCATCCGACCTCCAGCTTGGGCCAGTTGGGAAAAGTTTCACAACAGGAAATAATTGACACATGGATACTGAATAACAGTTTATTAATTTTCCAGATTAAAAGTTCTCTGATGGTAATGAACTCCACTTTTGTTCTGACTGATAATTATTTTTTTATTCAGTGGCGAAATAATTGAGGAAAACACCAGGTGACTTGTTGACGAAAGAAAACAGCAAAATTAGCCCTTTTCGTATCAGCTAACCTTGATTTGTTTGAGGTCAATAACCGAATGTTGTTATTTGACCTATTAAACATATCGGTAGTTCCTGTTGAAAATATGTAGATGAGATTAGATAAATGCATTTTGAATTACAACTCAACCATACCTGGTTGTGTGTCAGTCAGAAAAAGGTCCAAAGGCCAAAATGCTTTGCACAATTTGGGGTCAAAGTGGTATGTAAGTGATGCCGAAGAGTACTTGCTGTACTGATATCGACCACAAGTGTATAGTCTTGTGTTTAAATGCCAGTTGACAACTGTGTAATTGAATAGTTGTGGGATTTAATGGCAGGTGTAGTAATGTTTCTAGCAAGAAGCGCATGTCTTTGATCGAATCAATGGATGTAAGGCCAATTAAGATGAATAGGCGGATGAAAAGTTTATCTTTTGAAGGAACAGTTGAACCATCTCCTTCTTTCTCATCTTCTCTGATTTGATTTATACAGTTTTAAGAAGGGGTTTTTGTAAATTACTTCAGAAGAGAGTGTTTTTGTACCATAGGTGTTATACAGAGGGTGTATTGAGTCAATCCCACAATGCAACATTTTTGAGAAATTACACCTCAATAAGGTCATGTGATCTCACAAAACTCCTATTCTTAACACATAAAAACCCTGACTTCTACGCTCATTTTAGCTCACAAAGACTTAGCACTTTGAAATTTTTTAGCATGATTATAAAATGTCTTGTGGTTCTTAAACTTCTTGGATACTTTTTATCCTTAAGTACTGGCATGTGTTTAGTACAGTACAGTATAGGCACATTGCAATGCATTATGGGATTGATTCAAAACACCCTCTGGGTGTAATATAAACAAGCACTGACACAGCAAAGCGGGAGCCAAATTCTGTGCACATGTCCTTTGTTCATAACCATTATCATATGTGGCTGTATTTAGGGAAATCATAGAGTTTGTGTGTCAGTGGTGTGGCTATACATTATTATATTACTGACCTTGTGTTTGGCTGTGATGAATGAATTTAGTACTGATTGTGCAATGGTGTTAGATGGATGGGCCACACAACCAGAGAACAATTATACTTCTGGAGAATGTGGCTGAAACATGAACAAGATTTATCTCAACTTTCTGGTATGTTACCAAAATCAAACCACATATATCCTACAATGAACCCTGTGTTATAGAACCTCAGTATATTCACACTTATCAAAGGCACAGTTGACAAAAATCATTATGACTGTTATCTCGCAAAGGGAGTCTACTTTAACCTCGGTTCCTGTAACTCGTATGTAAAACACCGGCGTACGCGATTGGTCAATGCGCGTCACGTGAACATAGGTATACAACAACGTTTGGTTGTCAGGTCATGTTTTCCTTTCTTTAGACCTTCTACTGGCTATCCGGTACCGTACTACCCTTTCCCAGGGCCGCGTCGTCGGCGGCTAAAAACCGACTCCCCCCCATCGGATTTGTAAAGGATGCTGATAGGAGGGTAGCTGGTTACCCTGGTAGAATGAAAAAAGAAGATCTACCTACAAGGGCGTCACGCTGGAGAGCTAATGGTGGCCATCCAGCCATGCTCCTTGCATGTTGGGCCAAAAGTTTTGCCCAACGGCCTAGGCCCAACCGCCTATAACCCCTGTGGATTGACGTCAGGAAGGTCATCCGGTCATTATCTTCTTTTGCTCCAATAAATCCTCACAGGGGCAACCAGCAGTATGTCTGAGTGACTGTGAAATCCGGCCACCCTCAAGCTTTACGGGGACAAAAACCGGATTTAAAAACTTTGGTCTAACTAACTAATAACTATGCATAGCTGCTGTGACTAACGCCGAAAGTGGTAAAAAATCATGCATTTCAGACTGAATTTGTATTTTAATGATATTAATTTTGTAAGTAACTATTTTTAGCAAAAAGTATGGTATACCATGAACGGGGTTCATTTATAGAATTTTGGGTATGAACGTTGTTGTATCCCTCGTGCAAGCCCTCGGGCATAAACAATGTTCAATACCCGAAAATACTATATTAACCCTAATTTAAACTACAGGTGAAGTCCTTCATGAACATAAACTTTTTACTTTCATCATATTCTGAACGTAATATACAAATTGGTCGCATTGAAACTTCGATACTGCTTGCGTCAAACAATGAATCTACCCCTAAACAAGAAAAAAATACTGCAACTTGCGCATCTTCCCTGGGCAAGATGGCAGTCTGAGACATGACCTCAGATGAACCTTTGAACCTTGTCCATGAACATGACATCTTCACTATAAGGACCCCTACCAAACCCCGCACCTTACCACAAGTCTCTTTTAAATCGGACTTCAATTTTTCGAAGAAGTCCTGAAAAGCGAAAACCTAACCAAACTGGAACACACACACACACATACATACATACAGATATGTATGCTCTCGCAAAATCTCCCTACTGCTTTTCAAGCTATACTTCTTAAACTTCGAAGTACAAAGTAAGTTAATTGATGTGCTGCACAGCATTATCGCACCTTACTACAAAACGTGCTTATACACTCTTAGGCGCAGTCAAGATCGCGCGCGTTGAAGATACATCGCATGATGTACGAACAAAACACATTACTCTTTGCACTGATACACAAAATACTGGTCATATAAGTCAACAAATACCAGGCATTCCTTGTGAGACTTGTGTGGGCATTTATTAATTACTTTGTACTTCTAGGTTTACAGAGTATAGGGGGATAATAAAAAAAACCCTGAACAATGTATTTGTGTTAAAAATACAGGTATACATAATGCCCACAAATTGGAATTTTACCACAAATTTGCCTTTAATCAAAATAACCATTATGATTGGGTTGGTACCAACTTGTTATTTTGAATCAAGGGAAGCCAGTTGCTCCCTCACCTCCCCAGTTGTTACACTACTGTGTATACAGGGGTAGAATTTCGTAAAGAGCCGCGTGAGTCCAAGTGGACTCTCGCAATATATTTTTGCGCGAGTCCATGGACTCACTGCCGAGTGATGTGAGTTGATTATCAATGCATGTCCGATGTTTCTACGTGAGTCCACATGGACTCGCGCTGTATCAATCTTGCGCGAGTCTCTGCGTGAGTCGACTCGCGGACTCGCGCCGAAATTCTACCCCTGGTATACCAAACATATTAAAAGTGCATTTTGTGATTTCAGCACCTTCTGTTTTCATTGTTCACTAGATACCCATGAAAAAAGCTTATTCACAAAATTTGAGTTGATCCCGATCTTGCTGTTTTGTGTTATGAGCAATTGTTTTTTCCCACGGTCTCGTAGGCCACTGTGCTGTAATTTCTGTCCATTTACTGACAGAAAATACAAAATTGCAAATTTCTTACAGATACGACCGAATTTGCACGTAAGATTAGGTACACATGGATTACTAAGGCTGATGGTTCAGATGATATAAAAATCTCAACTTTTTTGGGTAAGTCGGGGGACAAGGTTGTGGATCACGAAGTGCCCCTTTAACAGGAAATTTGCATACAAGTTCAATACAAAGAAAAAGCTACTTTGAAGCCACAATTAGTTAATAATTTCCAAATTGATGTGCCCAATCAGGGGCGGATCCAGGATTTTAAAAACGTCAAAATTACCGGGGGGCTGAAAGGCTGAAAGTGTCCAAAATGGGCTGATTTTGCAAGGTTTTTCAGAATTACCGGGAGGCACGCGCCCGCTCCCTAGATCCACGCCTGCCAATTTTACCTTAGGCCAATATAATTAAATTGTTTGTCTCAAAGCTGCCGCGCGCATTTTAAAAAACGTGCGCGTTTATGATTGCCGAATCGTCGAAATTGTATTTTTTTTTCTGTATTTTATTTTTTTCCCATTTTCGTTCTGTTTTTACGTTCAATACGAATGTTCATGATGACGTATGACTAATTTACATATTAAACACCACGGCTTTGCATGTCGATTTCCGGTTTGCAATAGACTAAGGCTCTCAATCCACTCCTTCGTACGTTGTGCTTGCTCGTACACGCGAAGATCCAGTACGAACCCGGTAAAGACGAAGGAATGAGTCTATGCATCAATATGGCGGAGCAGGGTGAGGGTGATTGGCAGGAACGTTTCAACAGTGATCTTTAAAATAAAAATATCAGCGGGAACCAAGGAAACGGAATGGTTTTACACAAAACAAAGGGGACCAATACATTGAAGGATATTGTTGTCGAAATCCTGTCTGGTCAAAATGCATGTTTGAAATGATTGGAATCGACGATGCTGCTGAAGTCGACAGTTAAAGTGGGATTACCGCCCCCATCACAGATCAAAGATGGATCAATATGGATGCAAAATCGATGAGTATTGCAATGTGTGAGTTAGGGGAAACCACACATTGTTTTAGATGTTGTTCTATATCACCATTTCCTATTAAACACTCACCCAAGATGTATAACATCCACCTACAATACCTTCTAAGACATCTGTAAAAACAAATGGTGAATACAAAACATGGCTAGAATGGCAATATTTCAACATTCTCTACAAAGAGAATAGTGTTTACCCCGTTTACAGGTTTCACAAATCTCGTTCCTGAGGAATAGAAAAAATTGAGGTAAAAAAAATTTTTTATTTAAAAATCAATAAAACGCATTTCGCATTATTTTCACCTTGTGGTGAGCTTTGAGGACCCATTTATTATGTGACATAGCCTTCTTACTACACAATTTCCAATACAATGCTACAAAACTTCCAACTTGGACTGAAAATAGTAGTGCCAGTTCGTTAATTTTGAAAGAAAACCATACTAGCCTCTCAAAGCCAACGTTAAAGTTTTTATTCTTGTAAACCCTTGAATTACCAGGATCAAGACACTTATAATTGGCTTGAAAGTTTTCATTTCCTATAGTCGTACCTTCCTGTTGAACACAAGCTTGCTATGTTCACTGTTACGTTCAAGTATTAGTCCCGGTAACCGTGGTAACACAGACAGTATCTTGTCAGCTAGAGTATCTCTATTGTGGCCAGCTGGTCCAGAAAGGTCTTAGAGTTTTATCTAAGGAGGTAATCTAGCCCAGCACTATAGATGGCTCTATTCTGGGTGGCCTAGATAGAATATTAAGAGGGAAATAATACAAACAAAACAGAACATATACCCTAATACCTAAATAGAATCTCTCTTTATATTTATCTTATGCCATACCCAAAGCTCGATTTTGAGTACTATTTATTTACACAGCTGCAATTTTATATAACATACACAACTTCCACTAGATTATTGCAAGCAAAACAAAGTTAATAATGCATCAGTAACACTAATAATAATATCAGTCACACTAAATTTATTCTATGCAGATATACTAAAATCTGTTATGTTTCCACCATTGGAAGGAAGTGCCACTATGGTTGATTTCAGCAGCCCCTATTCCAAAAAAAATGTTTAGTTAGTTTTTTTAGTTAAACCAAAGTTTTAAATCCGGTTTTGTCCCCGCTAAACAAGCGTGGCCGGATACACGTCACACTCAGCAATACTGCTGTGTGAGGATTAAACAATTGTTTAACTAAACAATCGTTTATCTTTAAAGTAGTGAGGTGGATAAGTAAGAATTCATTAAAATTCATTAAAAAAAGTTTTTTTAGTCTAATATGACAAATTTGATGCTTTTACCATAGTTAAAAAATTACACCATATCTACCTCACTATTTCAGCTATGAACATTTAACTAAACAGTTGTTAAACACCTTTTTGGAATTAGGGCATTTTCTTTTGTCACAGCCACCTTGTGTATTAAATCAATATCAAGAAATTTTCTGTTGCTTAAAGGCACTATCAGTGATTTGCTAAATCACCAAATTGAAAAAATCATCAAAAATCAGATTTTTGCGTGTCTGTAACAAGTATAGGTATCCTAACATACCCTACAAGTAATAGGACCGAAAGCAGCCTAATAAGGAAGAATCGGATATTGTAGTCATCAATGTCCGTACGGACACTTTACCACAACACGTAATTGGATGGGAGTTCATATCTTTGAATATTGTTGTTTTCTTCCTTTCAATTTTTCAGTTTGCAAAAAATAACTAAAAAAATTCTACAGACTCATCCTTTACGATTCCCGCAAATTTATTTTGACTCTTCAGTGGATCCTGATAGTGTCCTTTGAGGGTCACTGAACTAAATCCTGGTGCCATTGAACAGTTTTAAGAAATTCCCCCTGTACCTTTCTCCTGCTCTTGCTGATGGCAGGTTTGGCTAACTCAGTTGCTAGAATGCCTACTGTTGTGACCAACAGAATAGACTCTTCAATCCACTCTCAGGTGTTCACAAAAACCACTTAAACCAGGATACAAACACCTGAAAAATCCAAATAGTTTTACTTAAACCCAAGTGGGGTTTTAATCAAATTTGATCCAGCTTATACTTTTCTATAGTGGATAATAAAGCTTTGATGGCAATGTGGAATCAATGCGTTGTATGTTCTGTACTCTATCTACTTCACACTCAAGGATTGCAAGTTTCCATTCATAAGTTCTGCATGTAACAAACCAATACCATAACTCATGAATAATCTCAATTACAACTTAAATTATGGACTTGAGGTAAATACCAATGTTCTGATTTGGAGAGACTAACTGCCTCTCTGATGTAGCCAAAATGGGACTATTCCAGAAATTATTCACTTCAAAGATGACACTGGGAAATCCCCAGTATTACTCAAAGCATCTTAGTATTCCAACAGCTAGTTACTCTACCTTGATTTTTGTTTGAAGCTCTTCTGGAAGCCTAATGAAGTTCCACATTTGTTGAAGTTTCTGAACTTTGTGAGTCCACTGTTAAAATAGGACAGAGCTAGTTACAACATGGATGAAATGCAAAAAAACCAAACCTAATTACAAAAGCTATATACCAATCTGCGGATTATTTACTGTATTCGGCCCTCAGTGATAAGGATTAATATCCCCACAGGACATTTGATTATGCATGGATTATAGTCTGTTTTATTATGATCTTACATGCACAGGGCAAGTAAGCCCATGATAACTCCAGTCGCAGCGCGCCGATTTCTTCTTGTGAGCATGCGTAACACTGATCTTGGGTCACATCCAGCGTTGCGCATGCCAATCGCTTGCTGGGACTGGGGTATATCAGGGCTAAGTGTATGAACTACCTCCATTCTCTAGACACCACAGTAATGGCTGCTGTCAGATTATTCTACGACATGGTATCCTAAAAGGAACTTAGACAGCATGTTTACTCTCGGACACTGGCAAGACTTGCACTGATTACAACTATGTAGTGTTACATATTATGTTCCTGTTGGCTTAGATTACCAAGTAATGCAAGTACCTCACTGATGACACAGCACAGATTGTTATATGCGCTTGTGAAATACGGCTTGCACAAAAATAACCGATATTACTTCAATGTCCTTAACCTATGTCCCATCAGCTCAATATGAATTCAAATTCTTTCAACGAAAGTACCAATCTCGGCTCCCTTTTTTAACAACAAGCTGCATATTGAAATACACCAATGCTCCAATCAATTCCTCGTATTGGTACATAACCAAAGCTCGCCTCCAATACTACTGACCTCCTCTGTGATTCGGTGCCTAAATCAGTCAGCGCATACAAAATGCTTTTCCATTATGCCTCTTATCCTGTTTACTCAAATTTTCTGAGGCCGGCCATTGTGCAATGGAAGTGAGAGCTGATGCAATGTGTGCATTCAGCACATAACTGCCAGTTGCAAGAAAATACTACTACCAGGTGAAAGAATAAAGGCACTCAAGATTTCAAATATATTTTTTGTGTACTAATTAAAAATAGTCAACTTAAACTCAGATAGTAACCTAAAATTGCACAGTTCCAAAGTTTGAGATGAAATCGAATGTTTCATATTGAGCAGTCAACACTTTGTATATATTACATGCCCATAGGAGACTGTGTATAACAAAATTCAGGATCTGGAATTTTTAACAAGTTGTGATTTTCTATAGAAGGGACACGATTTTGCGCTTAGCTATTTCACACGTGATTAGTATATGGACAATCATTATCTATATGCAAAAAGCACAATTTGTTTGGAATTGAATGGCGCCTCATCGGTAATCTCTGAGTCAGCCTTAAAGATAGCTATATATTCTGTTCTCTTACCTTAGTCTTCCTTTTGTCCCTTATATGTACAGTGCTGTATCCAGAGAGGGAAGAGTGAGCTAGGCCTCAGGCTCTGAAAAGTTAAACATATACGCTGCAACATTGGCGTATGAATCACTCTGCTTCTGCATTCTGTTTTGGAAAGTTTTACAAGAGAAATCAGTGACCGGTTATAACAAAAGCCCTTTACTTTATGAATGTACATCTATCAACTGCAAAGAAAATGGGGTTATGGGGTATAGGGTATGGGCCAGGAATAAGCAACCTTAGGAATTGACTGTGACTCAGCAAAATTGATGATCACCTCTGGCTGCCACCATCAGAAGCATTTTATTTTTCAAAACAAAAATTCAAACAGTTAGAGTTTACCACCTTTCAGTTATGAGATCTGACCACCCCATACGTTGGTGAAGTTAGGATACGATGAATATCACCGTGTTCCCGTTACAGACAGAAGACTGACAGGTATGCGCTCGAGACTCTGTTCGCCATCTCATATGTCATCGGACTTAGCAGAAGCCAGAGGGTTGCGGTTGTAGCTCGTTCACGTAACGTTGCACGCCGTCCGTACCTACCTCCTACAAAGCTAAGTCCGATTAGGGCAGTGAAAAAAAAGCAAAGAGGTGGGTGCCCGCGCAATCCGAGATGCAAAATAAGCAAATTCAGAATCCGTACAAAAAACAGCACTTATTGAAAATCTTACATTTGATTTGCCCGAATTATATTTATATTATACGCACATTGTTTCCTTGACTGATTTTCCATTCTGGATTAAAATCTGATGATGTTGAAACGGTGATTTCTTAACGTAAAAATCCAATTTAAACATAGCAGTCGCCCCCTGGATTGTTCCCGGTTTATTTTCTTTAGATTAGGAACGAGACGCTGATTACAATAAATTATGAACGTACACCCAGCAGTGGGAGAGACTTGTGGTCTGTCTGATTTGTTAGCTATTATTTGTTCTAATCTGCAGTCATTTTGTGCTTTTTAGGGTCAACATTTCACGGATGTAAGATGAGCGTGCCACAGGGAGGCTAAGACATCAAGTTTTCATATATGCAAGGTTTTTTTTTTTTTTCTGTGTCAATAGAGGATGTGTAAGTATACAAAAATTCTGAATTGTGCACATGGTGGACAGTGGATCCCGTTTTTTGAATGAACTGCCACTCTGGCTTAGGGAGAGGAGATAGTAGGGGCTATCGTAGCGGAAAAGCCCAGAGCAATCGCCCTCAAATTCTCTATCTCTTACCCTTCCTCCTCAGGCTTTAGCTGTGGGGTGCCCAATTATGGGGCCATTGGTATGTCCCTGTGATTGTCGAAGATCTGGACAATTATTACCGACCGTTTGGAAAGCTCCAAACTGAGGTGATGAAGAATGTGGAAATTGTCATTAAGAAGAATCGGCAGAGGACAGTCACAGTCGAGGCCTGGTATGGGTGGTTAGATTAGACAACTTTATTAAACTGTGCATAGTTTAATATTTGGATGGCAGGCTGTTTTTTTTTTTTTTTACTTATTAGTGTCAAAATGAACCAGTTTCTTAGACAACTGTATTAAACTGTGTTTGGGAGATGGGCTGTTTTTTTTACTTATTAGTGTCAAAATGAACCAGTTTCTTAGACAACTGCATTAAACTGTGTTTGGGAGATGGGCTGGTTTTTTTTTTTTTTACTTATTAGTGTCAAAATGAACCAGTTTCTTAGACAACTGTATTAAACTGTGTTTGGGAGATGGGCTGTTTTTTTTACTTATTAGTGTCAAAATGAACCAGTTTCTTAGACAACTGCCAAATTTTTATTATTTTAAATGTGATGAATATGTATTAATCTGTTCCTGGAGATGGCCAGCGACACAACTGTGAAAAACACCATGTGCGCTTGGACGGGACTCTAATCGGCAACCTCCCTATTACTAGTGACGGAGCCCTTACCCAAATTTATGCTAAAAGGCCAGGTTGTGAGAGGAGAGACAGATATTATCTATAGGTGTTAGGTCCGAATGAACCAGATTCCAGACAAACTTTAAACTGTTGGGAGATGGGCTGTTTTTTTTACTTATTAGTGTCAAAACGAACCAGTTTCTTAGACAACTGATTAAACTGGGTTGGGAGATGGGCTGTTTTTTTTACTTATTAGTGTCAAAATGAACCAGTTTCTTAGACAACTGCATTAAACTGTGTTTGGGAGATGGGCTGGTTTTTTTACTTATTAGTGTCAAAATGAACCAGTTTCTTAGACAACTGTATTAAACTGTGTTTGGGAGATGGGCTGTTTTTTTTACTTATTAGTGTCAAAATGAACCAGTTTCTTAGACAACTGCATTAAACTGTGTTTGGGAGATGGGCTGTTTTTTTTTTTTTTTTTACTTATTAGTGTCAAAATGAACCAGTTTCTTAGACAACTGTATTAAACTGTGTTTGGGAGATGGGCTGGTTTTTTTTTACTTATTAGTGTCAAAATGAACCAGTTTCTTAGACAACTGTATTAAACTGCATTTGGGTGAAGGGCAGTCTTTAATGGAATAAGCACATGGGGGCACACCACTAAAGTTTTTACCAGAACTACTCACCATTACACAAAATGTGGAGTGATTTAGTGTTGTGTGCCCATATAATACTATAAAGATATGTGTATCTGTAACACACACACATACCCACAAACACACATAACTAGGATTGGGTGGTATTGTGGTAGGGTATTCTAACGTTTTGCAGGATCTAATTAATGTGTAGCTAGAATGATAATCTAGCTGTTTGAGCTACAGAAAGTGGGTTGGTATTAGTTCTGTTAATCATAACCAATGGTATGGTTTACATTATCATTGTACTATTGACTTTATTATGGACCCTTCCTTGGATAAGACCCTGGCCTATTAAAGGTCCCAGGAAATGAGATGATAAACCTAATAAACAGGGTCACAAAAGAATACACTTACCAGTGACATCATTAGTGAAAACTATTGATTTTCAGTCAGTGCCATGAATAGATTCACACCAGTCACCTGGAATTTTCTATTACTCTCTGAAAAATCAATAGTCACTAATGATGTCACCACCAACTCAAATATTGAATGCTTTCTTGCCCCTCCTTGTAGACTTGACACAAACCACATCAATTCTATTTGCATTTCCTGGGACCTTTAAAATAAAAAATACATCGCGGTCCCCGGACCGCGAGTGTCGCCTGCCGTCGCGGTTTGTGAATGGGGGCCAAATGTCACACAAGGTTTTTATAGGTTAACATTTTGAAAGGTCACATGAGGTCACCAAGGTCACATGAGGTAACCAACATGTCACCCACCCCACCCCCTCCTTTCCACCAAGATACATCATCGTAGCCCTTACGGAACTCATATGGCATGCAATATATTAAGGGTTAACATTTTGACCACAGATACACAGACATACGACCAGAGTAATCCCTACGTGCCCTCTGCAATTCTTGCAGACGACAAAAAAAATTATAGCAAGATTTGTCAGGTGATATTTTAAAAATCTTTAATGCATTGTACTTGATAGCAAGCAATGTCAGCCAAAAACAATTCTTGAAAAAACAACATGTCAGTACACAGAAAAAATGCTGGGAAATCTTGATGCACTTTGGGTCTACAGTCCCTAAATTGTAAATGTTCTTGTTATGCTGCTGATTTTGACTTACCTGGACTTGCCTGACCTTCATCCACCTCTTCATCCTGCCTTCAAGCTGCCTGAATATCTTCTCTCCTGTTGTGTTAGCACCCTCTACACCTCCATGTTCCATCAGGTGAAGATGCAATGAATGTGGTAGTGCTGTCACGGCAACACAATGCCGAAAATGACTGCCTGTAACTATGTCTTGAAGTACCTGAAATGTTATGTATTGTCTCTGAACATTTGATGTACACAATAAGGATACATATTACATGCCATGTTATCTGAATACTGTTGAGTGGTATTGTCGCCAAAAGGAAGGTTCTGTTACATTACATCTCACATGCTCTGAAAGAGCCCTGGACCGAGGCCTCCGGGCTGTTCCCAGTATTTTATTTTGAATTGATATGAACACGCTTATTTTCGCTGATTACCAATAACAAAAACGAGTGAGTTGGCAGATGCTGTTTCACGCCTACCAAGGTCAAAGTTCCATACTAATAAAAATATTAGAACTGTGTATTATTACTGTGTTAAAAACATCAAACTCATCATAGCAACTACGAACATGCATGAGCCCACGCTATTTTGGACGCCACATTGAAAATGTGCAAAAAAACATTGTGGATAATCTTTGTGACGGTAAATTTTCTGAACAAACCACATGCGTGAAGATGTTCTTGGATGCCTAAGGATCATTTTATATCTGAGGGTCACCTGGCGAAATCAAGGATAAGTGCATTTTTTCAAGCTGTAAGGTTTACGTCGGGCTGTAAAATGTATCTGTCCGTCAGTGAGCTCATCAAATCACGATGTTTGTTGGCACTCTAGCCAGGCAGTGATGAAGAAGGCAGCATTGCTTTCTCAACAATGCTCAGGGAACAAATGTATAGTATGTAAAGAAGTTGTCTGGATCCTCTTTAATTTATAATACTTTGCAGAATGTGGATGACAAATATCGATCACAGTCATATTGGTCTTTGGTAGCATTTGAAATAAGCGGTTGTCCGATTGTCCGGGTCAGCTAAAATAATAGTTGAGCAAGTTAAAATGAAGAAACTACATGCATGTGAACTGTTCCTGTAAATTGAGGTGTTAACATGTTCATGTGTCATGCTGAAGACCCCTACAGCTACCTAAATTTTTCCTATTGAATTTGTGTCACAAATTTTCCTCCACAACAGTCATGGCAAAACAGATGTCACTGTTTGAGTATTGTAATACCCCTAGCCTAGGTCCTGCAAGTAAAGGACACGAGAGTGAAAGAGCGGGGAAGGACACAAGAGTGAAAGTGATGAGAAAGGGAGCAGTCTAGACCAAGAGAAGAGAAACAAGGAAGTAAACAAGAGTGGAAGGAGAAAGGGAGCAGCATGGATCAAGAGAAGAGAAGCAAGGATGAAAACAAGAGTGAAAGCAGAGAGAAGGAGAAGAAATGCAAAGTAGGTGTCAAGAAAGAATACAAGAAACCAGGAGCTTGAAGGGGAAAGAAGAAAAGGTAGTCAGGAAAGGAGAAGCAAAGATGAACTGAAGGAAACAAATTTGGATATCAGCAAGAGTGATAAGAATGTTCAGAAGGGAGAGAAAGTGGTAATCCACGGCAAGCCGGACATTACAAAATCAAAAGAAAAGGAGCAGAAGGATGATGAGATAATTGAGAGGGAGGAAGTGGTTGAGGAAGAAATTGAAGGTCATAGTGGTAGAGGTGCACCCAGTTCTGGCTGACAGACTCTCTCTCTGCCCTTCAGAAACATCAGTTCAAACCACCTCAGTAAAATACGACCATACATCCAACAGCTCATCCAGTAGCGCTACCTCTAGGTCGACAGGTTCCCGGACGAATTCAAGTTCTAGTAGTCATTCCGCGGATCTCCACTTACCTTTGGACCTGAGCTTTAAGAAAGCACCATCCCAAAGTCTTACTTCACGATTATCGTCATCGTCGACGTCATCTACTGCTTCACCAATTTATGTACGTTCAGATGGGCAGTGGCGTAACCAGCTTTTTTTCAGGGGGAAAAGGGGGGGGGCACATATATTTTCAGGGGGAAGTATCAGGGCAGATCCAGGATTTCTCAATAGAGGGGCGCCAAATTTTTTCCCAGTCGGATCAATATTCTGATGAGCAGGGGGGATGAGCAACTTACTATAGTGTCGGTAGGTTCGGTAAGACATCCGGCGCCCTGCTGTAGCGTCATTCTTCAACATCTACAGGCCGCCCCGTGCGTAAAAAGGCCATTTTTATACATCTACAATGCGCCCGGTGCCTTATGCAGTGCCAGGCGCCCTATGCTCTGCACGTGTGCAGAAATCATTAATTTTTCAAGTGGGAAAGAGGGGGGCAAGATTCCCCACAGGGGGCAGCTGCCCCCCTCTCCCCTTAACACTTTAAGACACTTTAAAGAGATCAATGAAACAACACATGAAGGTGAACCACTGGTAAAGAAAAAGAAGATAAAGGAGGATGTAGAAGTATTAGAGGTGAAGCCGTCTTCAGAGAAAGGAGATGATTTAATAGAACCAGATGAAAACTCTCAACAAAAGCCTGAAACTCAAAACAAGCAAACTCAAACCGCACTAGTAAAGAAACAGATGGATGGTTTATTTGGGACGACTACTGATGGCCCCGGTACCATAAGAAGTTAATGCTATAGGTTTGGAGCCTATGTCAGAGGCCGGGAGGAAAGTGGAAGAATCTCGTTTGGCAGTCATCGAGATGTGTGACACAGACTTAATTAAGATGTATCACGTTGGGCCCTTACCAAGTGGAGCCATCTGGAGAAAGGTAGTCAAGTATCAAGTATCAATCTGTGAGATTGATGACACTCACCTTGCCCAAAAGAAACAGGAGGAGTAGGGAAACAACATTTATTTGTAATTACAGTTGTTTCTGAAATGTTTTAGAAAGTGATGTTAACTTGTTATTACCACTATTAATTTACCATGCATGGCTGTTTCAAGAGGTTTTGTTTTTATATACACTGAGACATGAATGTTATTTGAAGATGGCAATACCAATTTTGATGACTGTAACTGTATTCAGTGGCTAGATCCTGTGCAAATTGTGGCGAATTCTATGGCAAGGTTAAAATAAAAATAAACAACAACAACAACTACAACATCTGCCTGAAACTATGTCTTGAAGTACCTGAAATGTTATGTATTGTCTCTGAACAATTGATGTCCACAATAAGGATACATATTACATGCCATGTTATCTAAATACTGTTGAGTGGTATTGTCGCCAAAGAGAAGTTGTTATATTACATCTCACAGCTACTGTGAAGGAGCCTTGGACCAAGGCCTCCTGGATATTCCTAGTAATTTATTTTTAATCAGTATGAACACACTGATTACCAATAATAATAAAAATGAGCGTGTTAGCTTTGCACCTACCAAGGTCAAAGTTCCATATTAATAAAAATATGTGATGCGATCTGGGAAAACCCGCCACATGGTGCAAAATTTATATTTTGAGTTTTGACTATCATTGCAAAGTTTGAAATATAAAGTTTCCATAACTTTTTACTTCTTTCTTCTATGATACACATATCAAAAATTATGCCTTATACAATCTGACAAAAAATAAAGTAAAACATAACAGATTTTTAGGTATTTTCTTTATTTTTTCAAAACTGTCCTGTGCGACATGCGACAGGTTTTCCCAGATCACATCACATATTAGAACCGTGCATTATTACTGTGTTAAAAACGTCACACTCATTATAGCAACTACAAACATACACAAGCCCACGCTATTTTGGACGCCATATTGAAAATGTACAAAAAACATTAAAATGAAGAAAATAGTTGCCCAACGGAAACTGGAAATGTACACACATAAATCATTATAAATGTATTCCCAAACTTACTGCAGCCTTTTCATTGATATTAATTCCAACAAACCTCCATTAGCCCTACAAATTAATTCCATAAATTCCATTTTTGAATAAATCTTTCTGTTATTCACTCAACAGTCGGCTTGCTCAGTGATGCTCACTGTGTGCATTTCCTCTAGGTCATCAAACTTTGTTATTGGTCATGATTCACTTGTACCAAATTCCCATGTCACCTATCCTTACAAAACCAATCTGAACTGTGGCATTAACGACAAGGCGTTCACACAATCATCTATACATTGGGGCATCATTCCTTTTCTTCACTTGCATGTGAACTGTGGCACTAAATTGAGGTGCTAACATGTTCACGTGTCATGCCAAGGACCCCAAGACTACCTAACATTTCGCTATTGAATTTGTGTGACATACTTCTCATTCGAAACAGTCGTGGCAAAACAGATGTCTCTGTTTCAGTATTTTGGCCAGACTAAGCCAAAACGAGTTGCAGAAATCAAGGAAACATTAGGAGAGAAGGGTTAGAAAGTTTGTTGCGAATTGGACTGAAAATAGGCCGTTGCTGAAGGTAAATGAATTGGTAAATGGGATGTTTTGTGAAACTTTATGAAAATTTCGGACCCCAAAAATATTTTTGGACAACCAAGAATATCTACCAGGTTGTCTGATGGACAACCTGAAAATTTGTCTTCATTTGAATGCTAGATTCTCTGGAATTTTATAATTTGTGTGGTACACTCTATATTTGTCAAAGACGTTATTCTCATTATACATCCGAAGAAAAATTATCGAGCCACGAAGAACTTTGTAAGTTTCATAAAGTTTGTAAAATCAGAATGCTGGGCGAAAAAGAGAAAGATATCATGTAGCAAAGTTTTTACAATAATCAAACATTTTTGGGCCTTGTTCCTGCTAAATGCCAATGGCATTAATTGCTAATGATACTTGATGATATAACATGGCATCTTACCTCTTCACTTGTATTGGCAAGAATGTCACTAACAACAAACACTGCTTTCTTCTCCTCCACTGAACCATTCTAAATATATCAAAGGAAAATATTAAAAGACATACCGGGTACCATTTTACTTATCTGCCAACTGTTTAAATCCACTTTTAATTTTATCTTTACCACCAGAAAAAATGACTTTTTAGATGGTGCAGTGACAGCTGCTGCTTCACATGGGTAAGTTTGACCTGGGTTCATGCCTGCCCGAGTCATGTGACAAAAGAATTGCTTGATGGCCTGTCCCAACTACTAACCATGTGAAAAATCAACTCTGATGCTCCAGCTTTGGTAAGTATTAAAGGTTGTTCCACTCTCTCCCAAGTTTAAAGGTGCCATTTTGTGATTTCAGCACTTCTGTTTTACCATTGTTTCACTAGATATCCTTGAGAAAATTGATTGAAGTTGATTCCGATTTGAGCAATTGCTGTTCCCACACTCCCCATAGCCACTGTGGTGTAATTTCTGTCTGTTTACGTGTCGCGTGAAAATACAAAATACATTGTCCTCGACTGCATGTGTCGCCTGCCATCGCGGTTTGTAATGATAGGCCTCATATAGAGATTAACCGATCCAGGGGTTTCCTCTCCGATTCTCGATACTTTTTTTGTCCCCCCCCCCCCCCCCCCGTATCGGCGTCCACGTCCGATCCATGGTTTGTCCTATATGTTTAAAGATCGACCAACCCTAGTGAGTATTAGTAGGAGGTGCACTGTGGTTCACCTTTAAACTTATAGTAATTGGCGACGATGATTATAGTTATTAATAAATCGGTTGTGGTCCACCTTCGAGTTTCCGATGAGGTATTTTTAGAGTAAAAGGGGGTGTGTATCTTTTACTTACCAGAATGTGGTGTAAAAATAAAGTCCGCCAGTCAATAAGCGGCAATTGTAAATTCCCGCAAAACAACTCCTGCCCTGAGTTCATCAGAATTCAGACCATCATGCTCATTTTCAATGAAGATTTCATTTATTATTATTCATTTCAAATGATTGCGTTCAATTTAATAACTCCAAACTGTTTTTACAATTTGACCGTAGTCGATCGACCGCCTTCACGTGCCGTCCTCCCCAGTCGGCCGTCTACAATATGCTATTATGCTTGCACAGGTGCAAAGGACATGTGCGTGTACGGCTATATAGTACTGCAGTTTACTTTGCGGTAAAATGGCGAAAAATTTTTAATAAATTCTTGTTTTCTCAAGAACAATTTACAAATTAATTTTTTAGGTTTTTTCTTTTTTTAAATTACTGGTTTTTTTATAGATTTTCCCAGTCATTTCTTTTTACAATTTTTGGTCACGGTAAGTATACCCCCCCTACCGCCGGTCCGCAATCAATCTCACTGACGTAAATGGGATTCCCCGGGGAAACACCCCTACGTTTTTTTCGTCGTTCTAGAGTCCAACAAGGACAGCTTTTCAGAGCATAGCGATGCATGAGCTGACCTGTACCTCGCGCCTCGCAAGGGCTGAGAATTCATTGACCTTCTGCGATGACCCATTATTCTTTTTTTCTGTATTCATATACATACGAATGATAGCTGGATAGAATGAGTAGCTAGCGCCAATGCCTTTGTGGATACGTTATTTATGTTCAAGCAAATTGATATCATTCTTAACCACAGTCCAAACAACGCGCGCTCATGTTTGGGTCGTGTATCAAAAACTACGGTGGTTCGGAAAGTATAGCTTGCATATTACTTCAGCCTAATTCCATCGCAAGAACGTCGCATTGTGGGAAAAGTTGTTTGGTGCTCGTCAGAGCCCCAGAGCTAAAACTACCGATTAAGAAATGTTTAATTTTCCTCAGTGCCATGGGTTCCATGGGTTTACACCTAGTTGAGGGATGTGCTCGTATTTAATCAAAATTTCTGACCCTCTCTGTTGCAACACACCAAAGAACCTATATTTTTTAGATTAGTAATTTCCACCCTTTCTCATAGATCTATGGCTGTTAACGTTAGCCTCTCACGCAGTAATCAATGACTTTAGATATATTTTTTGCAGTCGTGATCCCAAACTATACACTGTGGGGAAATACTTCCGTCACCGCGTATAATAAAACAACTTTCTGCTGATTCCACTTTTCTTTTCAAGCACTTACAATAAGGGAGAATGGAATGAGTAAGCACACGTGAGCTTGGGAAAGCTATACAGGTGGTGACGACAATATTATTATAAATGTTATGTTCTATGCAAATTAGTCGTGGAGATTCATTGCAGCCCCACGGGTTTGACAAAACACTTAGTCTCTTCTACGTATTTATTATGACCTGTTGATGCGTACAAAATACATCCACGCAAGTGCAACACGACTAAAAAATACGTAACGACAAAGAGTTGGAGACGTGAATATTTCCGGACCGTATTTCGGACTCTTGCTTCTAATGATTTTTGTGAATTTCATGAGGCTTTGTGAACTTGGAACACAAAAGATAAAAATAATAAACATAAAGCAAGTAATTTTCTCAGTTCACTTACAAAACGACGATTTTTCCTTGGAGAGCATAGGTCTCATGTGCCTGTTATGCGTTGTAACTTAGACAGGACCATAACAGTTGCAGTATAGCTGAATTTGGAAACCGCCTTGTTGAAGTTGAGATCGTGATAGTATTATACGTAAGTAGCTAATTAGCCTTAAGTTTTCATCATGTAGGCTAAGAGTTATAATGAAGATGATAGCTAAATACACATATAAAATTCAGTTGAGCAACTAGTGTTTTCCAACTTAAAACTGGGTAAAATTCCAATTATACTTGTCCCTTTCTTTCATTCAATATATCGGTGGATCGGCAAGATCGGACCTATGTTTTGCCGATCCGATCTTTTGCCGATTAGGCAAAAATCGGACCGCCGATCCGATGTCGATACAATATCGGTTAATCTCGTAGACTCAATGACCTTTGACCTTGGCATGTGACCATTGATCCTCATCAACAAATGAGGGATCCAATGCTGACCTATGACTCAAGTTTCGTTCCAAATTGAACTTCAACTTTTCAATTTAGGTAAATTTTTACATTTCAGCCTACTTAAAACTGACCTCACATGACCTTCTGACCTTGGTATGGGACCTTTGACCTCTCATCAAATGCGGGATCCATGTTGCAGTATGATTCAAGTTTGGTTAAATGCCATCGAGTATGTGGATATTACGGCAAATGTTATATTCACAACAACAACATCAACAAGAAACAGCATTGGACAAAGTGATCCCTAGTGTCTTCATGCTAAGGAAGGCGACACAAATTGTTTACTTCTAAAGATCGGGTGTTTGATGAGTTTGTGGAAAAATCCTGCATTTGTTTTAAAAATCCTGAAAAACAGCGTAAAACTGACTTAAAAGCTTAAAATCAGGCTGAAATTAAACAAAGTTGTGGAAATTTTGAAAACTAAAAATCCTGAAATCAGGAAAATCCAGAAGAATCACACCCTGTAAGAACGACGGAATATGCTTGAAGATTAGGTACACATGGATTACTAAGGCAAATGGTTCAGATGATGGTAAAAATCTCAACTTTTTTAGGTAAGTCGGGGGGAGAGGTTGTGGATTACAAAATGCCCCTTAAGGGGGCAATGATTGCAGAGTTTACACCAACCATTATAAGCGAGCAGTCAATGTTTGTCATTGAAGACATGTAATTATTGGAACAAAAACCTGAATGGTTGAGTAGAGGATAAAAGAACGCTTGAGCAGAACACCATTGGAGAAAGGGACATTAAAGTTAAATTTAAGATGAAAACAATGGTCGGACAGCATCATCTAAGTCCAATTCCTTGACAGATGAATCTGGTCATTAATCCCACGTTATTATATACTCAGTTGAAGACCAAAGGTTTTGTTCGCATTATTGGTTGCTACATCAATCACAAATTGATTTTTTTCCCTGGTGACAAGATAAATAGTCCTCTACATAGCAATGTTCAAAGAAAAGTAACAATGGATGGATTATTTGGTCTCATTGTACTCATCATAAATGTAGATTAACGGGGCGTGTTCCGATCGTATTTGGGACCCCCCTGATTTACCCGGAAGTAGTATCAATTTGAACGGATGAAAGCAGTATTTTTCTCATTGTCGTCCTGAAATTTGAAGCCCTCGAATCCATTTCATTCCCAAGATATAAACAAAAAACCGCAAAAAATAAAAAAAATAAAAAAAATATTAGCACAGTATTGAAAGGGCTTTGCAACATGCATTTTGAGTCTTACCATCAAAAACCGCAAGTTTGTTTCCCACGCGTACGTGCTGGGGTGTATGTGCAACTTGCCAGGCTCTCATATAAGTAGCGAAACACAATACACATAACATCGGAACAACCACCTTTAAAATCGGTGAGGTGATTTGGAAAAACCAGTTGGATGTAGCTCTTGGTTTCAAGACTGTCTGCCTTACGGGCTTTGTGTCCTGGTGCCCCTGTGAAAGAGCCAGGGGGTAGCAAATAATGTGCACATATAATCCATGTGAATTAAACCACCATTGTAATGTGCCCATTCCATTTGCTGCTGGTAGCTCCCAGGTGACTCAAAGAATTCTAAACGACCAACCGGCAGGGGCAGGCAGACAGTTAAAAACTGACCAAATGTGACATCAAAGCAGTTTTTTCCAGTTACATACAGCATCACAAAATTCTCATGTGCCTATTCAGGGTGATGATGTAATCCACATGTGGTGCAGTTGGTCAGCGCTCGCCTCATTAATAAGGTTGTGGGTTCGAGCCCCGCTGTTGCCAATGTGTTGTGACAAATGAGTAAAGCACTTTACCTCACTTGCCTCTCTCCCATCCCCAGGTGGATAAATGGGTACCGGCATACGCTGGGAATGTCAACAGAATCGCTGTGCGGGGGAGGCGTGGGCAACCCCCCAACAACAACAGATATGATGGAGTCTGGACCCAAACGTCAAAGACAGAGAGGATGGACACTCCGCCTGTGTGTACACCATTGATTTTTACATAATTCTGAAGCAATTTCTAACTCTTTTAAATGGTTTTCAGTACTAGCTCCCCGGTACCTCAAATTTTATCTAGATTTAGTGAGCACTAGGCCAGTACTTGACTATTTTACTGATGCCAGGTTAAATTTACCACTTCAGTGGCACTGTCAGGATTTCTTATCCATCCACTTTTCATATATGTTACCGGCTTATTAATATCGACGAAACAAAACGGCTCAGTGGCACCCAATGGATTACACACATTATTTCATCATAGTATAAAATGTGTGATAACGGAAGAAAGCGTGATAATCCACTGAGTGCACTGGGCCCCGTTTCGTTTTGTTGAATCTATACTCCCCGCCCTAAAAAATCCGAACGATCTAAATTACTGTATTAAAAAGGTATGTAGGTGATTATAATAAAAATGCAGGAGCGTTGTTCGCGGTAATGTTGTTTGCTTATTGACCTTTGGTTTGTCCGGAATGCATTGATAACGAAGCATGATGTTGAAGTTTGAGAATTTACCAGCTGCTTGCGTGTGCGTTTCATTTGAAAGCAAGTTGAGGCAAGTTGATGGACCATTTCACATTCGTTCGGATTTTTTAGGCGGGAGTATACTAAGGCTGAAGGTATGACCCTATCCCATGTAATGTGCAAGTGGACTTATGCAGAGGTGAAAGTGGCAATGGTGTTGGTACTGGCATGGTACTCCCCTAGCATTCTCAAGAAATTGGGTTTATGTAAGGCTTATTGATTTCTTTCATCCAGATCTTATACACCAAGGAGACTTAGGTGGCACAATGATGAATATTTTTGCGGGTGTAGGTCCACCCTAAAGTCCAATTGCACAAAAAGTAGTGGAGCACGAGATGAAAATCGCTATAATAAGCCTAAGTTACCTCAAATATGAGAATTCCTTGACATTGATGGCTCCAGCCCTTAGCAACATTTGTACCACCTGCCCAGTGCAAACACTCTGCTGCTGGTCCATCTAAGAAACACTGCTTTGTTCACATGGCGACAGATAGATCCCATGGAGCCAAAGTTGCACTCCTCCAATCACAAGGACCTGATTCCAGCCATTGGTACAAGTGTATGGGACTGAAACAAATGATTACGGTACAATGGCTTCTGAAAGTAAAGAAGATTGCAAGATTTTAGTTAGCTTGATAAACTGCATACTGAATTCATCCCTAGTGCAGGTCTTTGATCCAAGCGTTGGATGCAGGTTATTAAGATGAATAAGCAGTTGAACAGATTATCTTATTATATCTTTTGAAGTAGCAGTCAAATTTTCCTTCTTTATCATCTTCTCTAAAGTAAGACAATTCTGCAGCTTACCACCCTGGCCTAGGCCATAGTCTGTAGGGGGCCACAAAGGGGCCTACCAGTGAGTCTGAGTAGGAATTACAACTTAAAAGCTCTAGTGTTACAAGGAATAATAAGGCTTTCACACTGAGCCGGGGATCGATCGCACGTTTGACGATCGATCGCGATCTGTTAGTGAATTCAAACCAGCACCAAATTCATTATAATAGTACTTCACCAAACTCTGACAACACATATTGCTGTTTGGCTTCCTCAAATAACAGCACACATTCGTCCAATAAATGCCACTTACGTAAGAGTCTATCCACCGTTTTGAATTTCCTTACTCAACCCGTTCAATTTCATGACCGGAAAACTACAATTTCTATGTGGAAAAAACCAAGGTGACACGTCACATCATTTAAAAGATGACCATATACTTCCGCATTAAAAAAAGGTTCAACACAACCATCCGTAAATACTCAAAAAGAAGTATTTTGTGAGAGCAGCAGCTCATTAAATCCTTTCAGTGGAGAAACTTTTACTCGTAACTAAAGGCGCTATTGCGCATGCGCTTCTAGTATCCAGAAAACGGCTGCATAGTCTTCAAAAACAGCGATCAATCGCAAAAGTCGATCGATCGCCGGCTCAGTGTGAAAAAGCATTAATATTCATTATTCCTAAAAAAGAAAAGCTAAAAATATCATTTTTAACATGGTGAAGGGTACGTTTTTCGTAATTTAGAAAAGACCATCAAAAATTAGGGTTGGGATTTATTCCATTTTATTTTAAATTTGATATAGAATAGTCAGATGATGCATTTACACCCTGGGCCTCAGTTTAGGTGGTATTACATAATTTTTAAAACCGGTGAAAAGATTAGGCCAAGTAAGAAAATAAACAGTTTTTTTTGATCGTCCGGACTTTTGAAAAAAGTTGGTGAGGGAGGCCCTTATTATTTGTTATTTTTTTCAAAAGATGCCCGCCATGGATAACGATGGCCACCATGATATAGTCTGAAGTAGTTTTATGGTGCGTGGGAAGTATTTAACTTAAAGGTGCAACAAAGAGATTTTCAAATAACAGGTGTCCGAAAAAATGTGAAAATTCTGATGGGAATGGTGTTAAAGCTTTTATCAACCAATATCCCCATCCGTAAGGATTAAGCTGAGAAAATGTTATTGTACCAAAATTGTGAAATTTCTAATTTGGTATAGGAGCAAATACAAAAGTCGCCTATGTTTCTACTGAATTTTAAGCAAATACAAATCACCTTTTGTTTATCATTGTAATTCTTGCTGTACCAAATAAAAAGGTAGGAAATCCATTGGAGCATCTAAATCTACATGAAATCATTATACTCCATCTATCCTTGAGTCAGTGACACAACGCGTTCAGGACGCTGTTTTTGCGTGGTATATTTTCGCACCGCCATTGTACGCGCGAGTGCGTAGGTCGGCGCTTTAAATCGACGCTCGCGATTTAGTGCGGCGAATAATGCAATTACACACTGACGTCACTGACTGATGGAAGATGGAAGAACTATAGATATCACAGAAATATGGATGACTTGTGAAATCTAGTGTTGAACATTTCACCCTCTCACTGTTTTCGTTTCTCCAATTTAGAGATAGGGAATGGGTTGGTAAAGGGAAGAAGCTAAAGAAGATTGAACATCTTGGGATTTGAACCTGGGGCCTCCGGTGCACCATTCCAATTTCCCATGAGCAGGGATGTAAGACCCTGAGGGTGTCGCTGGCCAGGCCAGTGATTCCGTGCCCATGTGTGTGTATACAACAACGTCAATGTATCTTTTTGGACTTGGTATTTTCAGCATCAGCTCAATGAAGTTGTGTGGGAGAGGGTTAAGGTTGCAATGTAGATCACCAAATGGTTTTATATCACTGTCCAAGGGGTCAAGCAATTTGGCCCCTATTCCCCCCACCCCTTTTCAGACCTTCATTTATGAGGAGAGCTTGTTTTTAAATAACAAATACCAAAAAAAAAAATATGTGCGGCGTACAAATAGTGCACCTGGATCTTGTGCTCAGAGACTATACTCAACTCCTTCGTGCTTTAGGGCGCGCGTTAGGTGAAGAGATGTATTCATTGAGGCGGTTTATTTTAACTCAAGACGACGGATGTGTCATTTCAATTCGTATTGTGTGGGCCATGGGTAGGACAATTTTAACCACCAATAGCACCCAACATCCAACAACTGATATTTGGCCGGATTGTGTGTGTATCGAATTGACATTATGTGTGTATACAAACACCCAAACAAATAATATTCTTCCGTGCAATATTCAAAAGTTCAGCGCCCGCACGGACGACTGGTTTTGAATGGGCTTCACCGCCCTAGGGTGGCACAATGATCATAAGGGTTGTGAATGTCCACCCTAGTCAATTGTACAAAAAGCAGGGAACTAGAGTACAACTCGCTATAAAAGCCAATGTTACCCTCAAATGAGAGAATCCTAGACATTTGGTCCAGCCCCTTAGCAACATCTGCATACCACCTGCCCAGTGCAAACACTCTGCTGCTGGTCCATCTAAACGACAACTGCTTTTGTTCACATGGCGACAGATAGATGCCCATGGAGCCAAAGTGCACTCATCAAATCACAAGGACTGCTTCCAGCCATTGGTACAAGTGTAAATGGGACTGAAACAAATGATACTGTAAATGACTTTCTGAAAGTAAAGAAGATTGCAAGATTGAAGTTGCTTTGATAAACTGCATCTTGAATCATCCCTAGCGCAAGTCTTGATCCAATCGATTTGGATGCAGGTTACTTACCGATGATAACAATTTTGAACAGATTATCTTTTAAATCTTTTGAAGTAGGCAGTCAAAGAATTTTCCTTCTTTCTCATCTTCCTAATAGTAATACGAACTTCTGCAGCTTACCACCCTGGCCTAGGCCCCTAGTCTTGTAGGGTCCAACAAGGTGCCTACAAGTAGAGTGCTAGTAGAATTACAACTTAAACAGCTTTAGTGTTACAAGGGCAATAAATAAGGCTTTTCACACTGACCGGTGATCTGAAGTCGCTTTTTGCGATCGATCGCTATCTGAAGACTTCAAACCACAGCCACCAAATTGATTAAATGTACTACTTCACACAAACTCTGACACACTATCGCTGTTTTTCTTCCGCAAAGAACAGCACACATTCTTCCAAAAATGCCACTTACTTAAGAGTCTATCCCTAGTTGAATTTTCCTTACTCAGCCCGTTTCAATTTCATACCGGAAAACTCACAATTTCTATGTGGAAACAACCAAGGTTGACAATTCACATGATTTAAAAGAATGACCATGTACTTCATCATTAAAAAAGTCAACTACAACCATTGTCGTAATTACCTCAAAAAGAAGTATTTTGTGAAGCATCAGCTCATTAAATCCTTCTTTGGAAAACTTTACATCGTAACTAAGGCTCATTGTGCATCGGCGTCTAGTAGTCAGAAAACTGCTGCACTAGTCTTCAAAAACACCAAGCGATCAATCGCAAAAGTCGATCGACCACCGGCTCAGTGGGTGAAAAGCTCTTAATATCATTATTTCCAAAAAAGAAAAGCTAAAAATATCATTTTTAACTGGTGAAGGTTATTTTTTTCTTAATTTAGAAAGACCATCAAAAATTTAGGGTTGGGATTTATTCCATTTTATTTTAATTATGATATAGGGGCCCTATTCCTAGATTATGCATTTCCCACCCTGGGCCTCAGATATTTTGGTGTATTACATAATTTTTAAACCGGTGAAGATTAGGCCAAGTAAAAAATAAAAAACAGCTGATCGTCCGTACTTTTGAAAAAAGTTGAGAGGGAGGCGCCCTTATTAGTTGTTATTTTTTTCAAGAGATGCCCGCCATGGCTAAGATGGCCACCATGACATATTTGAATATAGTTTTTATTGTGCAGTGAAGTTATTTAACTTAAAGGTGCACAAGAGTTCAAATTAACAGGTGTCCCAAAAAAATGGAAACTTCTGATTTTGGCACTGGGTGTAAAGCTTTATCAACAATATCCCCATCCGTAAGGATTAAGCTGAGAACTGTTACTTGGTACAAACTTTTTGAATTCATTTGGTATAGGAGCAAATCAAAATCAGTCCTAATGTTTTCCTAACTGAAATTTAAGCAAATACAAATCACCTTTTTGTTCTCATTGTACGTTTCTTTCTGTAACCAAATAAAAAGGTCGGAAATCCCTTATGAGCATCTAATCCTACATGAAATCATTATAACTCCATTCATCTTCCTCGAGGTGCAGTGACTCAATCATTCAAAGCGTATTGCGTGAATATTTCCGCACCGGCCATTGTATACGCGCGGCTTTGAAAATCAACGCTCGCGCTTGAAGAAACCTCGCGTTTTAGTGCTGCGAATAATGCAATACACAACTGACGTCACTGACTCAAGGAAGATGGAAGCACTATACATCTCCAGTGGCGATAGCAGAGAGGGGGCAATGGGTGGCCGCGGCCCCCCAAAAATTGATTTTTCGCGGTTGAGATGTAGCCTGTCGGTTTCACTTGACTGAAAAATTCCAGGTCATTACTTGAAGGCCGGATTGTCGGCAAAGTATATTTAAAGTGGCGACAATAAATTTTACAAAATCGTACAAAAATTAGCCCTCAAGACATTCAAGCTATAAAAACCCAAGTTCAGGGGGCTTGACCCCTCGACCCCCACCGGGCTTCGCCCTCTGGACCCCAACCGGGCCCTAAGGCGGGGCCCCTGGACCTTAACCCCTTTCTGTCGGTGAGACTGCGACACTGGGCCCCCCCCCCCCAATAGAAAATCCAAGCCTAGCTACTCCACTTAACATATCACAGAAAATATTGATGACTGAATCTCGTGTTGCCACTTTAACCCTATCACTGTTTTCGTTTCTCAAAGAGGAAGGGAGGGGTAAATGGGAAGAAGCGAAAGACGATTGGACCATTCTTAGGTGGGATTCGAACTCGGGCCTCATCCGGTTCAAAACCATTTCCCATGAGCAGGGATGGCCAAGCATGACGGTGTCGCTGGCCCTGCCATTATTCCGTGCCCATATGTGTTTCGTACAACAACGTCAATGTATCTTTTTGGACTTAGTAGTGTATTTTTCTATCCTCAGCTCAGTGAGTTTAAAGTGAGTTTGTTGTGATAGGGTTAAGGTGCAATTAGATCCCCAATGGTTTTTTATCATTACTGTCTCAATGTCAACAAATTGCCCCTATTCCCCCCCCCCCCGTGTTTCACAGACCTTCATTGCTGAAGAGAGCGTGGTTTTAAATAACAAATACAATAACAAAAAAAATATGTGCGGATGTCCAAAATCGGAGCGGGCGGGGGACGATCAACTGGTTTATGTCTTTTACGTTTTCCTTAAAAACCCACTTTAGCTTTTCAAAATTCACCTTCGCTTCTGTCAATACTACTTACAAGCCTACAACTTACAACTTAAGTCCACTATCAGCAGTATGTACAAAAACGTTTTTAAAATACCTGTTCTTCAAATCAACCTAAGCGGTCCGTAACAAAACATCATTCCCGATTAAAGACTGAGGCTGATTGCTCTGGATATTTAGTAGGCTACTGCGTTTACCGCAAAGAAATTGTTGGCCGGCAGGGAACACTTGCGCATGGAACAACAACGCTGTAAAGTATGGGCGTATTTGCACGCTCTGTAAATGAGAGTGGCTTATGTTGACGGCTTATGCACGATACGCGTGGCATGATTCTTCTGCGGCCCCAGGCTTGCGACTGTAGGCTAGTGAGTGTTACTTTAATATACCCCCACCAATGACCACGCATAATATACACCTGCGTCCTTGGCATTGTCCTTGCGCCTACATTATTCATATCCGTTCGCACTGTATGAGGACCCCGCCTATTTGGTGGGTAATCAAAGTATAGAGGTTGCATTTGCAAACACTATTGGATAAACTTAAAAACTAAGGCCATGGGAATTAAAGTTTAGGATTTGCGTCCGCCTCCCGCATTTGCCGAAACCTGCCGCCGAAAATTTTCATTATTTTTTAAAATTCACATATTTTGCTTAAAAATGCTTTCAAATCACATAAAAACAAGTGTTAAATCATCAAACAGCTGGAAAAGGTCCAATTACGACTAACATTAGACTACCTGCATACAGTCTCTGAACCCATGACACATTTCTTGAGGAGATTTATCCGTCGCTCTGGCTGGAAACCCATGAATTCGCAAGTCAACCAATAAAAATGTACTATGATAATGAATACAGCCTCATCCTTTTGAAACTGTCCGGACGCATATCTAAAACTTGCATTCTTCATGGCCTAGCTATGACCATAGCATATGAATTCATGACTGACAGTCCTGACAGTGACTAACATGCACAACTATATGGCGATTGACTCGCAAAAATCTCTTGTGTTGCACCTTAATTACGCTCTTGAAATGTTCTTCACATTTAACCTATACAAACCACAACTTTACGGGCTTTCACTGCATGTTCATACACTGCATTTCATACTAAACAGTACTAAAACACTGTACAGACATTGGGTGCGAGCTCTCAAAGTTAAAGACACGCTGGCGCAAGCTCGTAAGGAATTGTGGGGTGTTTTGTCTCTAAATACCAAACATTTTATTTATTAAGCCCCCTTAACAAGATATGTATTTGCATTTTACTTCTTTTGAAAGCTATGGTGGGTGTGGGGGGTATAGAATTAATTAGAATCAAGCATCTTCGTAGGAACTATTTCAAGAAAAAGGTTGAATTGGAAACTACTAGAAATACCGCAAAACCACCATTCCGTTAACGACGACAAAATCGGGATCACAAACTTGGGAAGGGGCAAGTGAGTTTATCAATTTCTTCGACTTTCAGCTTTACCGGTTTTTTCACGACACCAAGGGTATCCACATAGATTGATACCATTGCCATATATAAAGCATTTGTTTTTCTTCCCATTTTTGTAATATTTCTAATTATTCTGCACCATCAAAATTGCCGAGAAATTGCTTCGCACTCGCAGAATTCGAAGCCAAGCGATCAACCCTGTACTGCAATTCTTGTATTCTCTCAGTCAGAACCTTTCGTACAACGCCTAGCAAGTTTCAAGAATGAGGTTTCCTTAGACTCTGTTGCTGATGTAGACATAGATCCCAGTGGGAAATTCAAGTACATTTTGATTGAAATAGAGAAGGCAGGAAAGAAAACCCATTGTACGAGGCTACAAGTGGGCCTGGATCTCATTGTAAAACTTTAAACACCATAAACCAGCTTTATACTAATAGTTTGGAGTAATAATTTCTTGGCCGGATTTGCTATGTCCCCCTTTGCCACTAAAACGGCGCATCACTGACACTGTTGTACGTAACGCACTTCACGCAACACGCACATGAGCAATGCATGCGCATGCAATGGCAAGAACTTATTATTCAAACTATCTAATACTCCTTTTGACAAATGACTTAATAGGGCTGCTTTGTCATTCACTTCTCACTTCTGTCCTTGGATCAAGAACCTCCACCTGCCGGCCAGTTGAGGGATAGAGACCAACCCTAATTGGTAAATTTGAATGGGCCTGCGCCGCGGTGCAGAAAAGTTCGACGATGGACTTTTGATATGTAAATTAGTTTCTTTCCAGTCGACTGACCCTTTTTGTGGCACTTGAAAAGACTTAAGCTTCCAGATCGGATTAACACTTTTCACTGAGGATGCTTAAGCATTTTCTGGTACATTTAGACTTCTAAACCATAAATGCAGTGTCATTATACGGTTTTAGAATATTTCGAACACATTCCTGTCCTTAACTATGATATACAATTGTCCAGTCATTATATAACGTCAGACGCTGCGTTGCAATCATGAGAACTCGGCTGTTTTTTTCAAACCATAAATTAATCACAACTCGTGTATTTTGTGGTAACTTGGGTATTTACCCAGACTAGTTACCAAGGGGTGGGCCTGTATGCCTGAATACTGACCGAAGCAAAACTCAACCGTGCATGCGAGGATAAGTAAATGATCTTAAAAGGCCCCAAGAGAATGAATAAATACTTTGTCCTTTTTAATCAGAAAAAAACACCAACCCTGTTTTAGTGGTCTATGGGAGATGTCCAGATGGAGCTATGGTTATAAATTTGTCGTTCTGCTGCTAAGCCTAACTCCACATTATGTCTTTACCTGTGGTCATTAACAGATGTGGTCTAAGCATAACCCACCCTAAGCATAGCTAAGCATAACTCCACATGCTTAGTTTTCTGCTAATGTTAATACCTCAAAATTTTGATTAAATATTATTTCCAATTTATTTGAGAAAATATTTCTCACGTGGAAAAGTATTTTTGTTTACTATAAAAGAGAGAAAGGGGATTCCCTAGAGTTGTTTATGCAGGGGGGGGGGCTGCACCTGTTTAGATTGCACATAGGGGAAGTGGTGAATTCCCCAAGATGTAAACTTAGTAACTGAGTCCAGCTATGTTATGCTTTTAACATATCAAAACATTGCAAGATCTGGAATTCCCCCCATAGAGTTATATACACCTGGCACCAAAAGTAATCTCGGCATGTTTTTTTTCGATCAGTCTTGTGTCAAATCAACCATATGAAAGTTTTTCGGGAAATATCCATTTTGTTTTGCAGATGTTTTCTTGTATTTATTTAACAAACTTATAATGCTCTTTAATAACTATAATTTCAAAAAAGCACCAAAAAACACAACAACCCCCAAAAACAAAAGTTTGCAAGTTTTTTGGATTTTTCAATGGGTCACTGTGTGGTAACAACGCAATACTACGTGTGTATTGATTTCACAGAGGTTTTCCGACTGATGAGCGAGAAAGCCTACTTGCAATATTGTTTGTGGTACCCGTGTTCGTGTCCCAGGAAACAAAACAAAAAAACCTGCCAATGCTCATTGAAAAATCCAAAAACTGCAACAAACTTTTGGTTTTGGTGGTTTGCGTTTCTTTCGGGCGTTCTATCTCAGCCATTTTCTGCACGCTTTTTTACAAGCCTGGTATTAAATTAAGAGCAAGCCCTAAAACAATAAGATGTATTTTTCGAAAACTGTCGAAATGTTCTGACTTTGGCACAATCCTGATCGAAAAACATGCCGAGATACTTGTTTTTGTGTCCAGGTGTAATATGAAGTGATGTAATTTCTGGGTGAATGATTGTAATGAGTCTTGTTAGAAGGGAATCTAGGTCTGTGAGTAGTTAAATACTATCACTGGAAGGCTCCTCTGCCAGCAATCCACTAGTTATATGTATCTTAGAAGTTCTAGCTATTTGATCTGCAATGAAGAGCAGACTAACTTTGGTGCCAGGATTTTATTATATTTTAATTCCATGTTTTTTGAGCAAGAGTTGCTGTAATTAATTCTACTGTCGTTTTGAAGAAGCCGAAAGTTGCTTGGGACTCAAAATAGGATTCCAAATTGTGGACAGAATAGAACTCGTGGTGGATTATCTTGGACTGATATAACTGTGAATATTATTATCAGTCGAGGGTGGGCGGGACAAGATTACCTTCAGGAATAAGAAGATTCCCTTGGAATATAATGCCTGAGGAGTTTTGTATGACTTTGCGCTGTCCGTTGTGAAGTCTTCGCTGTGAGGCCACATATCATCGTTGAAACTGCAACGCTTCTTGTGGACATTAGTGGACATTCTTGAGGACAATTAGTATCAGTTAATTATAAATTGTGTGTAAATTGTGTGAGTTTGATTTATGTATTTTGTTTTGGAAATAACCAACTCTTGAAACCAAATCAGTAAAGATCATTAAAACTGTTTTATTAATATAATTTAGATCATTTGTGCACAAGGCTCATTTATTTGTGTTTTGAAGTTATATTTCTGACCTTAGACGTCTACGAGACGTCATAACACTAAGCATAACTCCCACAGTATGTCTTGTAACATGTTTTCATTACAGATGTGGAGTGTGCAAAAACCACATGGAATACCTTGCCCCTGTTACCAGCATGAGCAGACTGCCCATTTCAAAGAGCCAATTTTGCAGACTGCAGACGAAAAAAATAATCAAAAGCAATTCAGAATCGATTGATAGTGTTCCGTAGATATATTTTACCTTTTGAAATAGTAATCTTCAAAATTTTTGTCTAAAAACAGTAGACATCCATCATTTTCCCCAGAGATACAACACTTTTCTCATGCAGAATGGTTTCAGGAAGATCATCACAAAATTTCAAAATTCAAAAATTTATAATTTCTAATTCTTTTAAGTTTATTTTCACATATTCATCGTATTAATATAGGATCTCAAGTTGTGTTTGATAGTGAAAACAGGGATATATCTTACATTTAGAGGATTTTGAGATCGACAAAGTTGAGGAAGGTAACAGGGGGAAAGGATTGAATGTGTTTTTGCATAACTCCACATCAATAATTGCATGTTAGAGACATATGTGGAGGGAGTTATGCTTAGCAGAGAAATCTGGTATATTGTGGTACTATGGTATGTGATAAAAAAATATGGCTTCACTGGTTAGGGTTAATAAAAGATTAAGGAGCCTGGGGTCTAAAGTACAATACCTAGTAATTAAATATGCCCATGAAAATTTAATTCTTCATATTCATAGATAAGTTAGTAATGAATTATTAGAGAATGATAACTTAGAGCTGAGGCTGAAGCTGAGCTTAAAGGTCCATTCCACACTTCACTGCATCTTTTTTTTTTTTTGTTAACGTTGTGAGTGCTGGCCGAAATGCAATCTCTATCCAAAATAGGTCGGTGCATCACACTACCGCAATTACAAATTAATTTTACTGGATTTTTTAACAGATTTAAGTATATGAAGTTTTCATTTTGATAGGATGGATTTCACCCCAAAACCCACATCTGTAAAGTTTCGTGCCAATATTGCAATCCGTTTTTATGTGAGTGGCTAAAAAACGTGATTTTGTAAGCAGTGTTCGATTTAGAGGGTTTTCACATGCACAAATGCCTGGAACATTGCCATGTGCATGTAAAATTTTGTCTGTGCAGTGTAAATTTTGGCAATTGAGGCATTTTCAAGGAAAAAGTTCTAATTGTGAATGTACTGGATTTCCTAAATCGGACACTGATTGAAGCCCCATAGAGTTACCGTGTAAAAACTAATATTGGTCGACCAAAATGGGGCACCATTTTCGTGTACAACTTGCAAACCAAACATCTTTTAGCCCTAAATTTCAACGGGTAACTGAGAAAACATAGAAGCTTTCTTCTGATACCAAAATTTGACCATTCCGGTAAACATCTTGGGGTCCCTGGGCGACGAGGCTATTTAGCGATCGGGCCCATGGGACCCTTGAACCATATTATACTGTTTACTGCATGCATAGAGATTCATGTATAGTTAACTCAGTTCAATCAAACAATCACATCATACAGTGGCCTAATAAGAATCTAGGTATTGTCACATGGGCACTGCTACCCATTGTAAATGCAAATGCATCAGGTAGAAACTGTGAAAGAATTCAACAAATCAAACCACTGCTAATTTTGACCTCACAAAACCATGCACTATGGATGTGATCTAATTCCAACCACCCAACCAACGCTTCAATTTAAGTGCATGGGGTCTGTGCCATGTAAATGGAACAAAAAAACCGTGAAATGTTGTGGAGAAGTTGGAATCATGGTTTGTATTGGGCAATATTAGCACAGAACAAGACTTAACACTTGAAATTTTTCTTCATATAGACATTAATTCATCAATTCTAAAAAATATGTCAATGTATAAGTATAATTTGTTTTTTTTTGGAAAATGAGAAAAATGTGTAATTTGAGATCTGCTCATTTAATTTACTGCACATCCTTTTATAAAGTTGCACCCATCATTCTGTTCTGTTCCTGGCGTGCATTCAAGCAACAACAAATGAAGAGCTGATATGCAAATAACGCCCATGTTCACCCAAATTGGTTATAAAATGCTAATAAAAATAACACATTTTGGGGGGGGGGGGGGGGGGGGGTGCTGTCTACAAATATTCACCCACAAAACCCGTCCCCCTTCCCTCCCCGACACTCTCCCCCACTGACACCCCTCCCCCCCCCCCTCCTCCCCCTCCCCTCCCTTCCCCGACTCCCACCCTTCCCTACACCCCACCCCTCCCCCTCTCACCACCCTCCCCTAGACACCCCCCCCCTCCCCTCCACCTCCCCCAAGTGGGTGCACTGAGCCTGTTTTATTTTCGTTGAATATAATTAGCCTATTTGGCTACAAATGTTTAACCTACACCAATAAGGAAAATATTTTGTCTCTCAGGATTTTATCTGTGGAAAAAACGTTCAATATTATAACCAACCGCAATTCATAATGTTTCTTTTAGAGAGAAATATGATTGACAAAAATTATGCCTGATATTTGTCCTATTGCAAACGTGTGGGGAGATTGTGGTGTGTTGGGGAGGGGTGGGGTGTTGGGGAGGGGTGGGGTGTTGGGGAGGTGTGGGGTGTGGGGAGGTAGTGGGGTGTTGGGGAGGGGTGGGGGGTGTTGGGGGATAGGGTGGGATGTTGGGGAGGGTAGGTGTGGGGTTTTGGGGAAGGGGTGGAGGTGCAATTTGGCGAGGGAGGGGAATATCTGAAATCCTCCACTGTATCTTCTTGCACACAACTTTTTTGGAACATCCTGTATCCCTACAGCTTCTGCGCAAAAGCGGCCAGACTTGTGGTTTTTTTTTGAGCAACCGCCGGTTTTTTTTGTAAAAACGTGTGCTGACTGCTGTAAATAATATTAGAATTAGGTTAATGTCTTATTAGGTTATATTATTAGAAATATTTAAAAAAGCAAAATCAATGCATTTGCGTCAGTTTGAACATACTCATAATGGCGGGCTTGTTGCCATTATTCGTCATCAAACTGAGCGTGCTTGCATTTTGGGCATGCCTTGATCTAAAAATCATTCAAAACATTAACCTCTAGTAAATTAAATATTCAGCTGACATTTATGATCAAGTCAGTAGCCCACTAATAAACCACAGTCCTTCACTTGTGAATGTCACGTGGTGGAAGAATAGTCACATGACAGCAAGGAGCACACACTGCATGTCTCTGGATACTCAATGGTACTGCTGTACACATTATGTTTGTCCCATTGCTCTCTGTGTCATTTTGTAAATCCCAGAGTTGATTGTACCCATATGTTCCATGCAGAATCGTTTTGTACAATTTAGTTCCTGCCAAGCATAATATAATGATATATAGTTACAATTTGCTTCATAAATTGATAAATCAAAATTATTTCAATCACTAAAAACCACAGATAATCCAGATAATGTAACTGATGACAACTGCATCACATTGTTTCTGAATTTGGCTACCTTTTAAAAGTTCGTATGAACACAGACACTCATCATACTCATAGATCACTATAAATGCCAGATTTGAACTTTATAAAATTGTATTCACTTTTTACCATGACATGGTTTGTCATTACATGCATGCATGCATGCTTGTTCCAAAATGTGAAACCTGATTTTTTAAAATTTTAACATGACATGCATATAAACACAGAAGTGATCTTAATAACCCCACAAAGGCACTTTCCCAAGGGGACCTCTGAATCTCACATATAAATCACTGAATCTCACAAAATCACACATTTCATTCTTGACTAGGAAATCACTGAATCTCACAATGGCTCGGGTGTGGCCATTTTGTGACCCACTGACACACATGACCCTGATGAATTCTACGGAATAAAGTGCACTTTATTCCGTAAAGTCTGCTAAATTCATCAGGGTCATGTGTGTCAGTGGGTCACAAAATGGCCACACCCCAATGGCTCACAGTATAGAATTATATTTAAATCACTGAATCTCACAAAATCACACGGGTGTCCATGCATCGTAAACCACTGAATCTCACAAAATCTCACAAATCAATGGACCTGATTGGCCAATCAATGGAAATCATTAGACAATCAATGGATATGATTAACCAATCAATGGAAATTATTAAAATTCAGTGAATATGATTATCCAATCAAAGGACCTGATTAGCCAATCAATGGACCAATTAGCCAATCAATGGACATGATTAATAAATAAAAAATCTCAAAACTATTAATTTGACAAATTTGAGGGGAGGGCGGCTAAGAAATCTCAATTTTAGACGTCGCCATTGGTTTAACACATAACAGCAAATCTTGACAAAAAAATTCAGAATTTTTTATATGTCGTAAAGGAATATTTTCTTATTCCAAAACTGTTGGAGCTGAAGAATCAACTCCACAGTAAGGGTAACTGGGGGACAGCAGGGGGCACTTCCCCCCTGTGGGGACCAACCCCACCCCACCCCACCCCACCCCCGCCATGGAATTAGTGATTTTCTGCATACACACCAATTTACAGTGAAAACAACACAGGTCTATACTGTACTACAAACTTTATATGCTTCCCCTTTTCCCCTTGCAAAAAAGCAGGTTATGCCACTGCCTGCACCCCCCAAATAAATTTTGCATATGGCCTTGTGTGCATGTGCACTACTATTCGCATGCATACCATGCTTGATTACAAGGTTGCCTATCCTAAAGATGCAGTGATGTACAATATCCTATACAAAAATAAGGTGAAACCAAGTAACAGCTAATCTTTTTGAACCATAAACTCACAATATAATCTTGGAAGACAATCAGCTGAAAATGTAATGGTATTTGATACAGTTCTCTGTGATACTGCAAGTCTTGTCAGCCTTTTAAATACTTTCATGGGGGGGGGGGCTGATGTCCTTTAAGTGAAATTTGTATAATATGCTTAAATATTTTTAAAAAAAAAATTCTTAGACTTTTTAATATCTGTGCTTAATTTTTCTTACAGGATTTGGACAGCAAAGCATGAAATCACATGGAGAAACTCAACCGTACCCATCTTATAAAAAGAAACATTTTCAATAGGGTACTGATGATACGAACAGATTTACTACCCACAGTGTGCAGTGTAAAATGACAATAGCATGCAAAAGACTAATTGTGATACGTTGGCAGTGGACCTTTTAAATGGCAATTTTATTACAAAGATTTGTTATCGTGTTTCGCATTTTGAGAATGTCAATATCACCCAAGCCAGTGCTGAGTGTGTGACATTTAATGACTCGTTTTCCATAGCAGCTAATTACTCAGTTTTTTTGGTTAGTATACTGCTATATTTACTGCAGCTATTGTGGAAAGCACAGAATAAGCATGAATTTGACTACATTACTGATTAATATTTGTTGGAAGAATCGAACACATGCGATCGTGGACGCATAGCCAGGAGGAACCTCGCACTCATTTGCGATGCGTAATTGGTTGAATGCGCCGAACCTCCGCACAGCTTTTCTCTCCATGCGGTGTGCGTATCTCCTGTCCAGTATTTATTAATTCCCACTGTAGCAGCACCATTATACTTCTGTCCCCAAATCGAAGTACAACGTAGAGACACATGCAGATACAATCAGCCGCAATCGGCACTACAGATTTGTGATCCTTGTGGGAAGGTTTGCCACTTTTTAGGACTACTGACCTTTGACAAATCAAGATTATGGATTTTAATAATTGTTTTTTGTAACAATTCGCAATATAGCCCATAAAAAATACATCGGTCCTCGGACCGCTTGTGTCGCCTGCCGTCGCGGTTTAGTGAATGATAGGCCTACATGCCCTTTGACTGGACCTTTGACCTCATCAACAAATAGGGATCCCATGTTGCACCTAATGATTCAGTTTGGTTCCAATTGACTTCAACTTTTCAAAGGGGGTCCATTTTACATTTTCAGCCCAATTTTACAACTTGCCTCTCACATGGCCTTTGACCTTAGTATGTACCTTTGACTCATCAACAAATGAGGGATCCCATATTGCACCTAGGATTCAAGTTTTGTTCAATTAACTTCAACTTTGTCATATGAGGTCAATTTTACATTTTCAAGCCTATGTTGAACAACTTGACCCACATGACCTTCTGACCTTGAGCATGTGACCTTTGATCCTCATCAACAAATGAAGGGCCCCATGTTGCACCTATGGATTCATGTTTGGTTAAAAATTGAACTTGCAACTTTTCATATGAGGTCAATTTTACATTTTCAGCCTATTTTAACAACTTGACCTCACATTACCTTGACCTTGGCCATGTGGACCTAAACCGTTGACCTCATCAAAAAGTGGGGTATTGCCATGTTGCACCTGTGACCGCAAGTTTTGGTTTAAATCCATCAAAGTATGTTGGATATTACAACTGCAATGTTACCCTTTTCACAACAGACATCAACAAGACATCATCACAACAGACCAACAGTGGACAAAGTGGATCCTATGTGTCTTCCTGCCCCTTAAGTCAGGCGACACAAAATAAATGCCATAAATTATATCTGTTATATGGCCTCCATTTCTGATTTAAACTTGAAAAATATTATTCCCCAATTTTATTTGAGAAAAGATTTCTCACTTGGAAAGGCACTTTGTTTACTAAAAAGGAGAGAAGGTATTCCCTAGAGTTTGTTTTTGCTAGTGCACCGATCTTTAGATTGCACAATAAGGGAAGTGGGGAATCCCCAAGAATGCTAAACTTAGAAACTGAGTCAACTTTTTATGTCTTTTGAGATCAGAACATTGGTAAGATCAGGGTCTTTCCCCACAAAGTTATATAGTGAAAGTGGATTTTATTCAGTTATGTTTATGCATGATGCTGTTGTAATTCTATTTTTTAGACTGGGATCTTTGTGAATCATATATATTGAAGATTAAAATTTGAGCTAGTCTCGCCGTCGCAAGTTGCAATCAGCGAACCTTATGGGTATAGCAAGTTTATCTACAATATGGTAGATTTGAAGCGCCACACAGTGCCAGGATTTCTTATATGTTCAATTCCATTTGAGCAAGTGCTGTAATTATTCTAGCTGTCATCTTTGAAGCCGAAAGTGCTGGAATCAAAAAGATTACAAATTGTGGACCGATAGAAATCGTGTGAGTATCTTGGACTGATATACTGTGGAAGAGTAGTTTCGTCGAGGGACTTATGTGTCCTTGTCGTCTTGAACTGCTGGACAAAAGTTTTCTTTCAGGACTGAGAAGATTCCCTGGAATTCTTACCTGATGAGTTTTGTAGTGTGACTTTGCATGCGTCATTTTGGAGTCTTCGCTGTGAGGACTTCATCGTTGAACTGCAACTCTACATTTGGACACAGTGGACAATCTTTGTTTACAATTAAGTATAAATAAATTGTGGTAATGGTGTAATTCTGATTTAGT